>JAWZYV010000510.1:0-20960 GCA_038373885.1 Cheiracanthium punctorium
TGTTTAGATCACTTAAGGTTTAAAAGGATAATGGCTTTTTTACATCTATTTTAAAACACATCCGATAATCTATATATCATATTATATATATGATGTATATATTTATATTATATATATATATATATATATATATATTATATATATTATAGTCGGGGAAATATGGAATACCGAGTTCTTGGCTCTGTTAGTTGCTGTTGCCACAAGGGAATACCATGAACAACTCAAGAAAGATTCCCGTCTTACAATGCAGTAAAAGTTGACCGCTCTCTGTTGCCGTACCACTCGCTACAGAACAAAGTATGTTTTGTGATTTTCAAGAGTTTTTGTAGATAAGTTTTCAAACATTTTAACTTACTAGTAAACACGTGACATGAACATGGATGCTACGTATAATGTACACTAAGAGAATGGTAGTTTGTTGTACTGTGATTATTTTTTAGATGACAGATTTTTTAGATTATAGTTTTAAAGGTTCGTTTTCCGAGATGGCGTGTCGGGTATTATGGAATACTGGGTAATATTGTAATGGATTTCATGTCATCCACTAAAGGACCGGAAAACAAAGACGCTGAATGCATCTTTTGTCCCGAAAAATTCTCTAAAGATCAACGACGATAAGTTTGGATTCAAAGATCCAGCTGTTCTCTGTGGGCTCACCATGACTGTATCGAAGCAAAGAAAGAAGATTATATCTACAACTTTTCTAAATCGACTCGAAGCAGAAATGACCCCAATATAATGATTTGAACTACAAAACATAAAAATTTAGTTTTATAGTAACAAATAACTATATATGAAGGAATATGAATTGCTTTTCATCGGTTTAAACCATCTATTCCATATTACCCGACTATTCCATATTATACTCCATTCGTAACTTTTTTTAAAAATATTTTTTTCTATAACAACAAAATAAATTGTGTATTTCTTTGTAATAGACATTTCATTACGATTCATTATAGCATGTACTCAAGCTGTTTTTGGGGATTTTATTTAAAAATCTAGGAAGTTACAGTTAGAAATGTAAATGGTATTCCATAATCACCTCCTCTCCTCTCTCGCTCTCTCTCTCTCTCTCTCTCTCTATATATATATATATATCTTGGGTGCACCCCCCTGGAAATGATCCTGCCGGCGCCCTTGTCCCTGATTATTGAAACGGAACTCTGGTGATTTAAGCACATTATTTACATCAGTTTTTGTTTTCACTCTTGCGGTCTGAAAAATGTCACATTTTCCGCCTAATTCGTGCGGTTCCCCTTGTTTGCAACTAATATGTGCCATTAATTCGCGGTCAAGAGAATTAAACAATCTATTCGAAACAATTAATTCACAAAGCGATTTAAAATCACTAACCTTTCGTAGTTCGCAATAGTACTCAAACGACGCACTTAAGCGTAATTTTCGTTAAGCAATTTTTATGTTTTATTAAAATTGTTTATGCATTCTCGTGGCGTAAGTTGAAACTCTGGAACCTTTAAACCCAATTCTTCAGCCGCGAGTTTAAGATCATCTTTCCTAAGTTTTTGCAATATAGCCATTTTTGAAAGAAAAATAAAAAAAAAAGGAGGAAAATCTGAAACACTTTCAGATTTTAAATACGCACTATAGTGACATATTAAAAGCGTATCATAATTCATGCGTCGTCCCTATATTTCTTCCTTATTTCATTAAGTTGGAAAGTGCATCATTATTCATGAGTGTGCCTTATTTTTCTTCCTTCTTTCATAAAACCCATCTTTGGAATGGAAATCTATCTTAAAATCGCCTACTTAAACTATTTTACAATATTCGCCGAGTATATTAACAACTAGCTCACCGTTTAAATATTGGTTCGAATGTGCATCATAATCCATGAGTGTGCCGTGTTTGTCTTTCTTGGGTTGATTTCTACTTTAACGCCCCGACTCTTGCCAAGGTGGCTATCATCAAACATATGTAGTAACCATGACGATTTTGTATATTTATGTGGCAATCGTAATTTAGAATTAAAATAGCGATTTGGAACAACTTGTAAGTACAGCATTCCGTTACATTATTATTTATTTTGGGTTGCCAGTTAATTTAGTTTTAATAATTAAGTGTCTTAAAATTCCTTAACTGGTGTGTTTATAGCTAGTTTGTTTACTTTAGTTTTCATCTAGCTCTTCTAGGAGCGTTGAAACTTGTGCATAACTCCGAGAGACCCATGACTGCAAAGCTCGCCAAAGTGCGGGATTTTTTAGGTTGGCGAGAGTGGGGGGGCGTTAAAATAGGAATCGAATTCTATCCTAAAATCGCCTTCTGAAACTGTTTTACAATCTTCGCCAGGCATATTCGAACTATAGTTCGAATATGCCTGGTTATAGTTGGAATGGGCATCATAATCCATGAGTATACCGTGTTTTCCTTCTTTGTTACACAAAACTCTTCTTCTGAATAGAAATCTATATTAAAATCTCCTACCAAAAAGCTTTACAAATTTTCGCCAGGCATAGTCAAACTATACTTCACCTTTATAAATACCATTTGGAAAGTGTATCATAATCTGTGAGTGTACCGTATTTGTCTTCTCTGTTCTATAAAACACTTCTTCGGAATCAAAATCTATATTTAAATCGCCTACCAAAACTATTTTACAATCTTCACCAAGCGTTTTCTACTCAAAATATATTTATAAAAATTGAAAAGGGATACGGCGCGTAGACAAATCGTGCGTACACCAAAAATCGTGATCGAGCAAAATAGTACTCAAGTGCAAATAATCAAGGGAAATTGCTCTCACCGCCCAACCGGTCACTTTCGGTTTCATCTAACGCTGGCACAATGTATATTCACACTCTCATTAAGTTGCTCCCAGTTCTTAAACAATAGGTCCCAAATCTCCGGCTCGACGGACCCACTTATGTTCTCTCACCCCGTCGAGTAGCTCTAAGTTTAAAACACAGGCAAAATTGATATCTCATTTGACTATAGAACACATTTTTATTTGATGCGCACTTTTCGGCGCTCGCTTCCGCTCTGGGATTGCAATTATTTTTTCTCACTCTGCGGCCGTAGCGCGCTTACGCGAACAAAATGTATTTTGAAAATGTATTCAGGGCCTGATTAACACTCTTTTTGATACTATACCCACCTATTCCTGTCCCATTCCACTATTATAAATAACAAATATTGTAGTTTTGTTGTGTGTGATTGTAGCAACGCTACACTATGGCGATCTGCTAAGGATGGGGGATGCCTTGGTAGGAGGACTTTCTAAGGGGTTCTAACGCGTATTCACGTTGCATCTGGAGAAAGCCTACCGAAACACCAGACCGTTAGATCGACAGCCGCGCGATGAGACCCGATCCCGGGACCTTCACATTTCGGCACAGTGCTTATGTCATTTTCAGTGACATAAGCACTGTGCCGTGGTGAGCCACTATTGTAGTTTTGAGGCCTCATGACTTTTATTACTGTAGGCCCGGCCTTCTAGGCCTATTCGATAATCAGGCCCTGAATGTATTTCAACATGTATTTGCGATACTGCCTCATTCTGTAATAGACCTGAAAATTTCAGTAGGAGGGAGCAAGATATATCCCTATACTCCCCAAGCTATGCCCTTGTATTATTATTTCATTAAAAAAATTACAGGAGGAGCTAGTCCTCCTGTATCCATCCCCTGTGTACGCCACTGTTTTGACTCTTATTGGCCACTTATTTCGCTCCTTAAGAATGACTATTCACTCTGTTCGTTTTAATGTCTAAATTTTGGTTGCATGAAAGATTTATACGATCTGGGTCTATTCTCAAATCATATCTCTCGGTTGTTGAGAAATAGTCGGTGGTTAGCTGCCAACTGCCCAGACCCAGTTGCTTGTTTAATCGACTGGGTACTCATATGCGACTTCTTATTCAAGAGCTGAGTTACAGGCGCGCACACAGGATTTTTGGCTGGGGGGGGGTGTCCAACTTTTAGGGATGTTCCAGATTGTCAAAAATCAGTGATGAAAGAGCTCGTTTTCATTAGATGGAATTCATCCAAACTCGTCCCATCCAGTTCCCTAAGAATACACTACACAGTACAATGGGAAGGAAAGTAATAGTTGTTCAGTTTTGAAAACAAGATGGTGTTTTATGTTCGCTTTCAGTTCGTTTTTGAAAGTTGAGGAAAACGAGAAAAAAATTCTTTTTTCATTTATTAGAACTGAAAATATTGCTACCTTTTTTTGGAATTGATTTATTTACTATTGATATAGGATAATAATCAATCGAAAAAAAAAATACCAAAGCCGATGGGGGGGGGGGGGTCCGGACCTCCTGGACGCCCCCCTTGTGTGCGCCACTGTGAGTTAAAATACACAACAAAAATTTAAAAGTCAGCAGTAACTGTGTGGATAAAATCTGAAAGATTTTTCAAATGTCTTAAAACCAATATCATTTGAAACATGATACCATATGGCAACCATATGGTTGAAAGAAGCAATCATAAAAGACACATAAGCGGAGCCTGATTATGACCAACAGGGGCCCCGGGCATTGAAGAATCTGGGGGGCCCCATCTATGAAATTTGTTTCATTTTTCATAAAATTTTGATATAAAAAAAGAATATTTCAGAACAACATTTTATACTGGGGGCCCTTTCGAGCCGGGGGCCCTGGGCAAAGTCCCGATTTGCCCATGCGATAATAAGGCTCTGCACACAAGAATAGGTATCTAAGCATAAAAAAAAATTAATGTAATTTTGTAATATTATTTTCAGCTTAAATATGTTTTCTAGATAAATCGCTAATGCTTCTGAAACGGGGTGGGGAGAGAAAAAAAAAATGCTTTACGGATAGCGAATGGAACAAAAGCTCCTCTAAAAGATAAAGCAGGAAATTTCGCCCGAGTTTTTGCCGTCGAAACTCTTCGACGGCACTCTTCTTCTTGCCGTCGAAAACAGGGATATTAAAAGCTGTAGGAAGGAGGCATTCTTTGAAGGGTTTATCCGTTTTTCCTCGAAAATGGGGGAAAGCATATAGGGTGCCAATTTACACATCTGGTCAGTAAAAGTAGGGGTCGTTAAGAAAGTGCGAAGCTGCTATTTTCTGATCAATCCTTTCTAACTCATATGCGGTTTCCCGATCTAACAGAGGTCAATGAAGTCGTTACCGGGCTATTTGAAGGTCGTTAAAAAGCCATTAAATTGTCCCCTCTCCTCGTTGTCAACTGTAGAGAGATATTTTTTCCGGTTTTTCTGTTTGAAGACACTCTACAGTTGGTATTTTGTTAGTCCGCATTGCATGATTTTTGTCTTTTTACGATGGACGAAATAACGCATTGTCGCCTCTAAATCAAAAGAATATAGAGTTCTAAATTAGTGTATTGCTTCATTAGTATTAGCTTATCATGTTCAATAAATAAACAAATTAACACAGCGCACACCAGAAACTAAATTACATAGAAGTTTTTAAAAGTTAATAAACAATTAATGCATGATATTTACTTCTACAAAGGAAGTTTTTAGACGAATTGCTGTCAAAAGTCCTGTTTTAAAAATTAATCTTAGAGTTACTAGTGCTATTATCTGAAATTCTGTGGTTATTTTTTTTATTATTAATTGGAAGAAAGAATATTTAAAAATAAATTTTAAATTGAATATTTAAAAATAAATTTTAAATTGAATATTTAAAAATAAATTTTAAATTGAATATTTATATGCTTATTACAAAATTCTGATTAGTTGTAAATATTATCCTAAAAGGTTGTTTATAATATGTGTATATGCTGTAAAAAAATAAGAAATACACTCACAGCTATAAACAGCAATATAAATGTTACATTAAAAAAAAATGTGCCGGGCGGTCATTATTGAAGAATCAAATCTGAAAGATGGCCAGTATGGCCAATATTCATATTCAAATTTGAGAATCTCTTTCAACTTTTTAACTGTTCTCTCCTATCGGAAAAAAAAAAAAAAACGCATAAGTGAAAATTTCCTTTTTGCGTCCAGCAGGCGCCTTTTTAGGTGGAAAAATCCAATAAAATCGTCTGTGTGAATTAATGATAGACAGTAATGCAGGGGCGGCCCTAGGACCGGACAAACCGGACCCCTGTCCGGGGCGGCATTTTGGCTCGAATTTGAAATTAGCAAACTAATTGTTAAAAAATATTCCGAAGAATATCATTGTATATAACTTTACAAGCTGATGTACCCATCAGTCATTGATGGGATTTTTAACTAACTGCGCGAAATTTCGTTTGCATTGTAGGAGAAGAAAAAATGGAATTAGCATACTGGCAGAAATATAGAAAGCAAAGTTATAACTCTTCTGTATTGTTTAAAGATTACAGGTTAGAGAGCAACAAATTACTGAGACAAACTGTCAATAGATAAAATATTTTACATTCAAAATTAACGTTTTCTTTTAGTGGATAAGCTTCCTACATCAAAATTTCATTTAAAGGTGCAAAAGAAGATGCTAGTAATGAATATTAAACTGAGAAGAGAATACCTGGAAAATGCTTTGTAACAGCAAGTAGCGTATATTTAACACTGCAACATCTGATTGAATTATATTTTGATGATTTTACTTGATGCGCGGAGAACTTTATTAAAGTTTACGTCATACCTCAAAAATAATTCAAATTTCTAGAAAATTAAAAACCTGTAATTTTAATTTACTAACCGCCTACTTTTTAACAAAATTTCATTTCATTTCCTTTTGTCTGACCACTAGTTGTTTTCACGAAGTGGTCACACAAAATTTTCTCAAAATAATATATATATGTATATATATATAATTAAGAAGAATTCAAACAACGTTATTTAACTCAATCTCCTCGTCAGTAACTGAATTTTGTTCTATTAACCTTAGAAATTTTAATATTATGCCTGAAAATTTTTGCACGATTTTCTGAAAATTAAAAATATAATAATAATTTTAAAAAAGAAATCGGTGTAATTTGTTTAAGTCGAACAGCCACCTATTGTATTACCTCCAGACGCCTCTAAGTGACCCCCCATCTCTCCCCGCCCCCTAAAAAAAAGAAAAAAATGCAATGCAACTTTTACAAACCCTTTCAATTTATTCAAATCTTTTAAAAATTTCGATAATGCTTTGTTACCTATCACATGACCTAATTTCATTCTGTTCTCTTAATCCGTTTTTGATGGATGCCAGAACAAACTTTTTAAGCGATTTTTACAAAATCTAAATCAAAGTCTATGAATTATTTAAAACAATTTTGGTATCTATTGTTTCAATTAACTTACCATTCAATATAATTCCAGTTTCATTCTATTCCATTGAGCCATTTTTTAACAAAGGGCGAACATACATTTACACACAGTTTTCAAACAACAGTTTTAAATCTCAAAACTTTTAAACGAATTAGAAATATTTTAGCACCTGCAGTTTAAATTAAGTTGTCTCTTTTGGTGTGGCTATAAAATTAATTTCATTCGCTTCAGTTGTTTATATGTGATGTGCAGACAAATATTTACTCATTTTGCATAGATTTTCACAAGGTTTCCAGTTGGATTCAAATTACACTTTGTTAATGAAGTTCAACAATCCAAATACTATCCCATATTTCTAGATTGCATTCCTGATGCCAAAAACATCGTACAAATCGCATTCTTGGTAAGGTATAATGTTATTGACAAATCTAATTCCAATGAGGCTACCGTTAAAATTGATGAAAGAATTTTAAGTTTTTGTTTGTGATTTGGCTTCAGGATTATTTAATTCTCTCAAACAGTTCATGTTCCTACGTTCTATCATTATTTGGTATAAAATCTTCAATTCCGTGAATCCATTAACCCTACAGTGCATACTGTAGCCAATTGGCTACACTCTCATTTATTTTTTATTTTTTTGTAATAAAAAGAAAATGTTGTAGTTTTTGTTTAAAATATGCATTTAAAATAAATGTAAGATCTTATGGAAATAAATTTTAGTTTTTAAAATGTATGCCAGCATTATTTTTTGAGAAATCAAGCATGGATTTATAACAAGTGCATCCAGTTCACTGAACAAACTTTAGCTGAATTTTTAATTGCTTCTAATTTTTATTGCTAAATGAAAATAAACACAAAACTATTAAAACATGGTAATATTGGACTAAATAAAGTAAAATTGGGCTATATTACTTTCTTCGGTTTTACGAGAGCTGTAGGGTGGAGCTTCGTATCTGAATATTTTTTATGATTTTTCTAGGAAATTACATGCTGAATTTTTTAGCAAATATTTTTCCTAGCATAAGTAAATCTAAATGAAGTTGCGATTTTATTTTCAGCCCATTTATAAAAAAATCATGCATTGTAGGGTTAATAAAGCTATTGCAGTCAAAAGACAACGATTTACCACCTGCTCTAGAACTCTTATGAAACTGTAAAGATTTTTTTTTCAAAGGAGCTTCGATTGGATGTGATTTTAAATGAAATGTTCTGTTATGCAAGAGAACTGACCGACGAGATAGTATTCTGGCTAACACTGAGTTTACGCAGAAACGTAACATATTAATTTTGATTGCAAAGCACGAGATGATCTGCCGAAGGATCCTAAATTAAAATTCAAGATAGTTTTATTTTTTACAGTAAATAAAGCGATTGCCTTAGAATGCAGATTTAATTTAATAAGTACCCAATGTAATTATTTTAAATTTTTGCACGGCATATGTGAGTTAAAGATACTCCTAAAAAGTGCTAATTAAACATTGTAACACAGTGTAACAGTATTAACACTGTGTAAAGTGTAAACAATTAGAGTTAATGCTGACCGATGGAGAATCAGGGAATATAAACGCTCTTGATCTAGTAAATGAAATAGTGTCAGTTACTGCCTTATTAGGCAAAAAAGAAAGCCCAATTGAAATTTTTAAGCTAATTTCAACTCTAGATTTTACACGCACTTCTGCTTCGAGAATTTTGCTTTCTTTGCCGACAATTGTGGCAAGTGCAGAGAAGAGTTTCTCAAAATTAAAGTTAACTAAAAATTTCTTTTGTTCCACAACTCTTCCAGATACGTTAAATAATTTAACTACATTGGCTATCGAACATGAATTAGTTGAAAAATTGATTTAAGAGAAAAAGTCGGGAATTTTGCGAAATTAAAAGCCAGAAAAAGAACTCTTGATTTTTCTCTCTTTCTTTTGGTTTTTAGCTTAATGTGTGGTTTTTAATAAATATGGTTGTTTCTTATGCTGTGTTATGTTTAAAGAGCTATTCCAGTTTTATAGGCATGAAAACAGAATCTGTAAACAATTTATTTCTTTTAATAGTAATTTTACTGTGGGAGGGGGGGGGCGGCATTTTATATTTTTGTCCGGGGCGGCAAAACTGTTAGGGCCGGCCCTGCAGTAATGTATTCAATATAAAATATCATAATGTTCTTTTTTCGACCAAATCATGTTTTTTTTTTTTTTTTTTTAATAAGGCGAATAGTTAAATACTGTTAAATCATTTTAACTCGTTACTGGCTGCTGTCATTTTATAGTTTTTGAACTGAATGATTATCGTTTATGAGACTCATTCGTAGTCAAAGAAGTATTTCCAAAAATATGCATTCTATTCTATGATTTTCTTAACATATCTATTAGTTGTATTTCCTATCTCTCTTTGAAAAAAAAAATTTTTTTTCTCTCACATAACAGACATTATTCAGAATGAAATGTGCGTATGTAAAATATAATGCATAAATGCAAGTCCACCAAAAAAATGTAAAATACACTATTACTTGTGTTTTAATTTTTTTTCGTAGACTTGCATTTATGTATTAATGGCGTGCTAATTAAATATATTTATAATTCAAAAATTAAATTTTATGCGTATTATAACGTTTAAAACGAAACATAAATCTAAAATGAGTTAACAAATCACGAATGTCTATTTTATACGCAGACATTAGCTACATCGCTTTATTTTTGTAAGAAATGTGATTTAGATAACTTTTCTTGGATTAATTAGTTTGTATTTTTTTTAATAATTAGAATTGTTTTTGATTAGCTAATTATTATATTTGAAAAGTATGTTTAAAGACTTTGTTGCTTCTCTGAAAAGAAGTATTAGTTTTACTTTCTGCAGAATGTTTATCAAACTTTTTATTTCATAAAATATTACTGAAGAGTAGTTAAAAAAAACCTTTTTAATATTGATGATACATAAAATCAAATTAACTCGTAACATAAAATCAAATTCTTCTATATTAATAAAGCAATGTGTAAACTGTTAGTTTGTTTGAATGTGTCTCGCGGTGATCGTAGACCTACCAAATTTTGTACGGAAATTTTCCATGACAGTTCCGGACACACCTCGAAGCAATTTTTTCAAAATTCGAATTATTTTAGAAGATATCGATAAAAAACGTATCGCAAAAGGCTAATTTTTGCTTTCCGCCATTTCGTAATTGTAACCCCACAGTGGAAAAAGCGCCATTTAAGTTGCCACATTCGGCAAGTTTATTAAATGATTCAGACTCTTGAAGTAAAATAAAAGAATAACGATTTTTTTTTGTGTGTGTCTAGATTATTTGTAAGGCTGTTTTTAAATTAAAATATCGTGTGCATGGGAAATCAGAGCAGGAATGAAATGTTTTATACTCAAAAGAAAAATATTATTTAGAAATTTTCTGAGACTAAAATGTGCGACTTTTTAATTTGGCGAAATATTAAACGGTTTTGTGCAATTTTGAGGAGATTATTCTAATGCTTGGCGCAATTTATCGTAATTTATCGTCTGCTGAATACACCTGAGAATAAGGTTTTGAAATTTTCATTCAGTTGGAATTGTGCATTTTTCTGTGCAGCTTTTCTCCATCTACTAATGACTATGTCATTTTATCTCTTACCCCCTTTATTGAAAATTGTATGAAAAACGTGTCCCAAAAATGCGACATAAAAGTATGCCACATAATTTTACATATATTTAAATACTATTAGTTCACAACAGCTTTAATCTATTGTTACAATATTTCGTAAGCTACAGAATATACTTCACATGTATTTTTTACATAAATTTAAATACTATTAGTTCACAACAGCTTTAATCTATTGTTACAATATTTCGTAAGCTGTAGAATAGGCATCACCTGTTTTTTTCTATAAATAGGTTACAATAATATGAAATAAGTAACTCAAAATGTGTTACACAAAGTAGACAATTTTCAAATAGTAAGTTCGCTTAGATAACAGGAGTTAAGAATTAGCGATTATTCGTTTTTCCAAAACAGAATAACTAATATCTTGAAAATGAAAAATAATTAAAATGCAGATTATTTTAAAGCCGAATCGGACCAGCTGGATTATTTGCTACCAGTAGAAATATTTGGCGGCGTTAACTATGCCATTATAGCAGTTATAGTACACTTAGGATATTTGCTAGCGCGACGAGATGGTATAATTCGTGGTGCTAAGTACGTCAGTCTGCAAACGATTATGTAAATGAAAATATGAATAACGGTTTTCCGGTAACCTTAAATGAAGAGTAATTATAGGTTGTGAGCATGTGTAAATCGCCAAATAATGAAAAGTCGCCATGGGTGGCAAGCTATCCTATCTGTTCCGTAGCTTTTATTAACTTTACATGTACGCAAGTTGCTAAATAATGTAAAATCGCCATGGGTGGCAAATTTGCAAGGTGTCCAATAGGTTTTACAATATTAAAAATACAGCTGAAACATATGTTCTGATTTTATTACGCTTTAGATCCTAATTAATATAATTTTTGAATGGCAACATTAAATATCATTGTGTTTCTGAGGAGTGCAAATAATTTTTCCAGCGATTATAAGCGGAGTCCACACTCCAGGTGAAGTATAGCTCAGGACCCGTACAACACGGATTCCCATAACAGAATATCTTCCGTGTTATGAGGGGGAGGGGGTCTACTGTAGTGTGAAGTTTAAATTTTTATGTACCAATGAACATGCAAGAACCAAGCAATGTGTAGCTCAGTAACATTCTATCTGATCCAATCGTCGGATTTTGTCTGTTGAAATTATGTCCTTTTTACGAATAAGCCTTATTAGGGGCCGAATGCCTCATACGAAAAGCGAGCGTAGCGAGTCTGGGGGGCCTTGGCCCCTAGTTATGCTGAATTTTTCATAATCTGAATGACGCTTCTCCCCCTCCCAATAGTTCAATTTGTTTGTATTCTTTGGACAAAGTCCAAAACTAGTCATTCAGTAACAAATTATAGCAGTTTCGAAAATTTCAAATACCATCTCTCACCTAACAGGCAACCCTAATAAAAAGAATCTAAGATTCCAAAGATTTAACATGCACGTTCTCTGTAATATGTTATCACATTCAGTCTGATTTGTAATCAGCTGTGGCTCGTTATTACTGGTTTTCTTTTTATAAGTGCAAGAAATTATTCTGATTCGTGGTAATTTATCTTATTAACTCTTTGGTTTTAAATAATTCTTAGAATGAATGATTTATAAGTACATATATTTACATATAAATATTTTTATTTTTGAAAGTATTTAATTTAAATATTACTTCTCTTATTTTTGGCATGCTTTATTTTCAGAATTAAACTATGGTATTAATAAGTCAATTTAAAAAAACTTTCTTAAAAAACTTTTTATATCAAATGTTAGTATAAGTGTAATGTTTTTAAACAAATTTTCATTTCTAAATGCTAAAAAAACCCTTTTTAAAGAAACTGGCTAAAAATTATTTAAAACTACTTTCTTAAAATGTAAAATATCGGCTATATATAACTGTAATTAAAATTAATTTTTAATTAGATTTGTTGGAATAGTTTTAATAATTATATTTTTACCATTATTAGTATTGCAAAGCTTTTTCCCTTTCACCAACTTTGATTAAATATGCGCACCGGAGAAAAAGCGCATGATTTGAATGGGTTTATTTTTTTAGTTGTGGGGGGGGGGGGCGTGAAATGAAAAATGTGAGAAACAAGTGGGCGTCCAAAAGTGCGTAAACAGAGGTACATTAATGTATTTTGTATTTATCTCTATTGAAAATTGCTATTCAGATAACTTTTCCAATAGCCCCATGGCCGTCCGAAACGCCTCATTACCCTTTAGCTTTCGATAAAGTTTTGTTCTTTTTATACAAAGAAAAGAAATTACTCTTTCGGATGCCCACTCCTTTCTTACATTTTTTATTTCAAGCGCCAACCCCCAACCAACCAACCCACCCACACTTATTCAAAAAAATAAACCCCTTCAATATTGTGCGTTTTTTCCCGCCCACCGAAATGAATAGAACCCACCATGGCCGAGTGATTGACACTGAACATAATAGATTGCTTTAGTGTGTCAGTCCAGGGTTCTGGTCTACCGCGCGACTGTCAGTCTAACAATCTAGTTTCGGGCTGTTTTCTCATGTAACGCGAGTACCCGTTAGATTCCCGTGGCTGCGAATCTAATCGTCTGGAGTTTTGGACGACTTTCTCCAGATGCAATTTCTCCATGTATTACGTTGATAAGTAACACATGGGGAAATTAAGCATCTTTACAATATAATTCATTCAATTTTCATCATATGAAATTAACTTTAATCTTACAGCTTAAAACGTCATGCAACTATTGAACAGTTTAAAAAAAAATTAATTGCACTAGCGACTCGGAAAAATTTAGAATGTCTCTTTACAACTTGGACTGTTGAGCTGTTACAATGAACCTACACTACTGGCCAAAAGTATTGAAGTTTGAGAAATCTAATCATCTTTTCAAGAATAAGCCCAGAAAGAATGGACATGAAATTTGCCATATTTAAATATTTTTGATTATTAGTATACTTGGAAACAATACATCTGAAAATCACCGAAAAACAAAATTAGAGCTTCAGAAACCAATAATTTAAGATGGCACCGTGAAACACCGAAAGAAGTGTAAAACATTGTGGATTCCATATCTAAAAGAGTGGCTGTTGTGATCAAAGTCAAGGCTGCTCAGCAACATATTAAATGATCTTTAGTTCAATTATTATCCACTTGATTATTATCCTCTTTTTGCAGAATAACTTGAAATTAATTCTTTATTCCGACGATCCAAAATGGATTATGATTTCTGTAATAATGTATGTATTTTTTATGCTACTTTTTAATAAATTAAATAATTATTTTTGTTCTTTAACTTAATGCTATCTTGCCTTTGAAGTAATTAATCTGATATGTTGACATTAAAAAATATCAATTATATTGATTTTTCTTTTTGACGAGGGAGAGGGGGCTTAATCTTAAAAAGAGTTAGATTTCTGTAACTTGCAATACTTTTGGCCATTATTGTATAAGAATTACAGAAGAGAATACTCAGGAAAAATGCTAAACGTACAGAATTTCGCAATATTTCGAAGAGCGGTTAAATTATCAGCTCATTTTTGAAGACGATTTGTTAACTTATGAATTTTTTTTTTCTGCCAGTTGCATTGCATGTGACATAGCGCTTTACTGTTTGTGCCAGTCCATAGTGCATCGGGTGAAGAAGCATTATTATTATTACTACTTTTATTATTTTCGGGCCTTTAACATCACTGGTTAATTTTTAAAGCTGTTCAAAAGTCCTGTGACGGCGATTACTATTCAGGTAGAACAGCTTTAAAAAATAAAGAAATTCAAAGAGCACATACTAAATTATCAGTATTAGAAATTTGAAAATAATTCTGTAACTTAATATGCAACTGATTCCTAAAAAATTAAATTACTATTTTTCTATAAAAGGGGGGGGGGAAACATACGCAAAAGTAGTTTGTTTTAAAATATCGGTTTTCGTTCATACTTGTCTTTAGGAAAGTATCTATCGAGCAAGTGAAGTCTGTCTCAGAAAATACACTTATCTTTCTAGAGTTCGATATTCTGTTGGATTTTTGAAGTACAGGTATTTCTTTGCACAATAGTATGTCCAGGCAAGCACATCTGGCTGATTATAGCTGGGCTGTTTTCTGGGAAAATCCATGGGAGGGAGGAGAAGCGCTAATTGATCGTCTCTCGTGGAGATTTTTCGGAAGACTGGATACAACGATGCAATTTTCAACCGATCCCTCGCCCCCGTAGATACAGAAAGAGGGCGATCGGGAAAGATGGGGGTAGACATTTTTTTCGAGGAAAATCCAGTACACGCTTTGAAGGAGGTGTGCGCTGCTTTACGGCGTTCAACAGAGAAACCTGTTTGCGGCAGAGGAAATTGATTGAATGTAATGTGCTACACACGGATGTGTCTCTCTCTCTGCATATCTTTATGTAAAAGGCATAATCGTTATTAGGGAATGCAATGCCGCACTGTTTTCGTTCCGCCGGGATTGTGTCTATTGTTGCGACCACTACTATCCCCCCTCAAATAAACTATTTTCCTTGTATATAATTAGATGCAGTAGATATATGTCTTCCAATAAATAGGGAATGCAATCCCGCACTGTTTTTCGTTTCGCGGATTGAGATTTGTTAATCCCCTGGGATCCCGCAATCCAGCGGGATTGACATTTCATTCAAACAAAAATTTATTTTAATACAGAAAATTAGGAAAAAGTAAGATTGTAAGCATTATCAAGTTTAATACTTTATCTTATTTGATAATTTATACATTGCCTTACATAAATATGAAAATTATATTCATTCTTCCCGAGAAAACGGGATTGCATTCCCTAATCGTTATGTTAAAAATTAAAATTAATGAGCACTTTATGTTTTAAAAAAATCGACAAGGTACGTGACTTTTTTAAAATTTAAATTATAAACTTTCATTAATTGTAAAAAATTACAAGAAATGAATTAAATAAAAGAAAAAAAAGGGAAAAAAAAAAAGAAAAAAATTCATTTAAACAGCTTTGTTATCTTTTCTTTTTGAGCTTGATTTCCGGAAGAGGCATAAATCGTACTTTAACTACGGTTTTTTGAAACAGCAAATTATGACGAAAAAATTAATTAACCATTAAGAAATAAAACGCCTTTGCAACGCATTCATGTATTCGATTCATTTATCAGACGTTACGATTTTGTGGGTAGTTACAAAGTAAGCCGGAGTGTTTCTAAAAATAAGTATGGAATTCATATTTCAAATTTTAAAGTTAATAAAAAAAAGAAAAAGAATAGAAAAATACCTTTCAGAAGGAATTCATAGGGACGAATAATTTGCTGCAATGCGGAAGGAGGAGCGGTGTTTTCTCCCTAAATGCTGCAGCCAATCATAGACCAATGTTTGTGATTCCAACCAATGGGCATATTTTAGGATTGTTGGTTTCGATAATGCGCAAAAATAAAAGAAATAATTAAAAAGTAAAGTAAAATTTATATGCGATGGAAAATTTATCATGTTTAATCTCTTGATTCTCATTAATAATAAGCTGTATGTGATATTTTTTGAAAAAAAAAAAAAAAAAAGAGAAATTTCTAAACGAAATTAACAGGCTTAAGAGAGATTGGCTATAAGAGATTTTGTTGATAGACAAATGTTGATTTGACAAATGTAGCATGGAAATAAATTAATTAATAAAAAAATAAACAGTTCTGACTCTCCTCTGAATTTTTAGTATGGGGGGGGGGTTGGGGGTCATAACCCCTCCCCCCTATGAGGAATTTTTTGCCATACAAAATGTATATTCTTCACTACCTTATCACACACATGTGTGCATACATGTGAGTTGCAGTAGTCGTAACCCCCCCCCCCCATGAAAAATTTCTGGCTACGCCCCAGCCCCACATAAAAGTCGCAGTCACGTATTCGACTTTCATTTATGTCTATAAAAATATTACTAATTACTATAAAAAAGAAAACACTAAAAAAGAAAACCGTCTCTTTTTTGTGTACAATTGAAGAAAAGATTATTTAATATACGACAGATAAACTGGAAACGTTTGGTAAGTTAGTTATTTTATTGTAATACCAGTCATATTTTAGAATTAGCGTGTACAATATTATGTATAGTAGATTTCTTCGCATAATAGTCGCACCTAGACTTTCAGCATAAAAAATTGGTAAAAAAGTACGACGATTACGCGAGTAAACACGGTAATTAGACAGTAAAAGAAATTAAAATTAAGTATACAGTGAGAAAAACATGAATCTAAATTACTTACAATCAATTATGGTCTTCAAGCATATTGGGAGGAAATTGTGGAAGCAGTTATCAATTTTTTACTCATTTTCAGAAAATCTAAATATAGTGATGCAGCCAGGGGATGGCTGATGGGGCTGCAACCACCCCCAAAAGAGATGGAGAAAATTACGTATTCGTGGATACATTTGACAGCTTCTCTTGATAAATTTGAGGTTCAAATATGGACTTAAGTCAGACTTTTTTTTTTTTCTGAGATATGTTTTTTCAACTGAAAAGACTTTTAACTCGATTTATTAATTTCTTTTCTTTTTTTTTAATTTTTTTAAAATTCATATTCATATGCAAATTCTTTACGGCAACATAAAAATGATCCCCCCCCCACCCACCCACCCAGATTTTTAAAGTCATTTCAATTTTTTATAAGTTATATCGGATTTCAGTTGGAGTTTTCAGTCACCCGCGGAAAAAAAAAAAAAAAAAAAAAAAAAAAAAATCCTGGCTACTCTACTACCCTTTATGATGGGCGATCATGCTTGGTGCCAGTTGCAATAGGATATGCATTTATTGCTAGTGTTTTTCAGAATTATTTTTAACTATGACTTTTACGGTTTGAAAAAAAAAAAAAAATGATTATCAAAGGCATGCCATGCGAAATTGACAGAATAGAATGGTGGCATGGCACTTTCTTGTAATTTTCCTTGAGAAATTCTCTTTCATGCAACTCTCTGGAAAAGATGCAATTGAATATCGCAATTGAAGGGGACCTTCGTTCATATTCTTTAAACATACGTAATGATTTTCAGCACCTAGGTATTAATCTCTCAGATCAATAGGTCAACATTGAAAGAGAGCCGAAATCCTTGAACGTGACTCAATCTAAACACAAAGCATTACGCTAGACAGAGAAATTATAACGAAATCAACCCTTACTGTAATTGAGCTGAAGAAGGATTCAACAATGGCAACAGCAAGAAATGATAAGATAATGTTTAGTTGCGCTGATGACAAACCCAGCTGACAGTGATCGATGGGAATTCTGCATGAAGGGCTGATCCCAGAAGGAAAGGAAGGAAAAGGGTGGGGTGGGGTGAAGAGAGGTAAATTGCCGACTGAAAAAAAAAATGGATTTGCCGATTCAGTTCCCAAGTTGAACACCTCCCTATATTGAATTGTTCTCCGGGAACAGAACATGTCCATAATATAGAAATAACATGAGCCGCAAACGTTTGGCTTTCATAGGATTCACATCATTAAGGCGACATACGCTGGTAGAAAACGAAACTGAGACTTCCCATGTTAACCTACGGGAAGTGTATTTTCTCGTCCTACGTCTACAATTTTTGTTATTTTGAATCAGTTTTTTTTTCCTTGCCAAGATATTAATGCCATACAGATTATGTACTTTCTAAAATTTTGATATCAGTTCTATTAATATTTTTAATATTCAATTAAAGTTGGGAAAAACAGGTGTTTTGTGTTTGAACAGCCGTAAAATATTTGCTAATTAAGATAAACGAATTTCGTAAACGGGAGATACATGCTCAAAGTGTTTACTGATTTTTCAATAAAAATAAAAAAAATATTTGATGAAAAATAAATTAACGATAAGCAAAACTATCGAGTCTACATTTCTGTGAAAATTCTCCGCCGTAATAGTGCGCCATCTGGGTCATTGCAAGAGCTAGTTTGTAGGGGAGAGAATGATAAATTACTATCCCGCGGGTCAGAAAGAGGGCTATTCTTAAGGGGGGGGGGTGGAGTTGTACGTAGGGTACGTACGTATGAGAAGGGGAAAAGAAATTCTACTCTGGGTTGGGACTAAAGCACATTGGGACGGGAAACATTATTAATGTACATTATTAATGTAAAAACCAGATTAAAGAAATATTAATGTAAAGCGTAATTTTTTGTACTTTGTTCAGGTTCGTAACCCGAAAAACATTGCAGGAGGTTGGGGGCAGTAGGAAAAAGGCGGAATTTTCCACAAAAGGCTCGATTATTATCACTTGGCTAACAAAAATCCACATTTCCGTTGGTGAGGGTCAGCTGTACATTCCTGACTGTGTTACAAGTAATTAAATTTCCATAAAATATTCATAACTTTTAATGTAGTCATAAAATACTCTCTTCGGAATGACGACAATATTTGGCTATCCGTATTCTTGACCAAACTATCAGTGCTGTAGTTAACATTAGTATACATCATCCTTTTTTAAGTTAATGTAGTATACATTAACTTAAAAAGGGAAATGTAAGCCATACCGAGAGAACTGATTATAAAACACTTCCTTACACTGTCTCATTTGCGTATATACTAATCCATGACGAATAGTTAAACTGCTTGGTCCCGACGCAACTAAAAGGCGACGACTTTGCTAAAGACGACGAAGGCAGAGATTCCTCCCTCCTGAGTGCATCTTTGCTTCGTGGTATGGGTCTTAGAATGTTTTTGCTTTGGCCACAACCTTGCACAAGCGCAGGGCTGGGTCATGCTAGGGCATTCAAAAACCCATGCCGGCAAGCAACGATTTACACTGGAAGGAGGAATTTCTGCCATTGTGTCGGTTATAGTGAACAGGTTAAAGCCAACAAGGCACTAAAATATTTTTTTAAGTACTGACCGTAGCCTAATCTATGAGCGTTATTTTGTTAGCCCTGTACAGGTATCAACGCTACGTCCACGCATGCCGATATACAGCATGCTCTCAAAAATCTCAATAGTAAATACAGTGCGCACCAACGTACTATCGGTTATAACGTACCTAAAAGCTAGGTCCCGATTGAAGTCCTATACTTAAATGCTATTGAACTTCAGTTAAAACGTACTTAACAAAAGTGTGTACTTCGGCTATAACGTACTTTTTATACCACAGCCAAAAATAAAATTTTGCTTTTCTTAAGCATTTTATTTCCTTTCTCTCGGAAATTTCAGTTCTTTCAAGAACACTCGTTGTCAGTTTTCAGATTCTCTAGCGAGATGAATTCTGTATGAATGAAGGGAGCGATCCTTTATCTTTTTCCCCTGCTAGGTAGGGCTAAGAACAAAACAAAGGTTTCTATTTGTCATTCATCAGTGGAAATGCCTCCTGAAAGCCCTATCTATAATGATTCTGATGATAGTGAAGAAGAAACAGAGGAGCGTATACCAAGCTTAACCGATGCATTAAATGTTGCAAAAACATTATCACGATTTTTTGAATGCCTCAATGATGATGCAGAGACTCTACGAAAGTCCATTATGAGTATCCAAAACGGTAAAGTAGAATCTGCTCATTTAAAACAAAAAGAAATTACAGATTATTTATTTCAATAAAATTGTAGTAAAAAATTTTCTCTGTCTTTTACTTAACTTAAGTTTTAAAAAATCAGACTATTTAAAACGCATATTACAGTGAAATTATGAGCCCACTTTCCTTTTTTTTGTGTAATATTGAATCATACCGGCGGTATTGCTCATAACGTACTTCGGCTATAACGTACTACTTTTTTAGGTCCCGTGAGAGTACGTTATAACTGGTGTCTACTGTATCAAATTTGTTTTGCTTGAAATGGATGAACGTTTCTGAAATGTGCTCTAAACATTCTCTGCCCATAGGCAGCAACGCATCGAAATTCTTTTGTGTGCTCCTGTAAAAGATCTATAAATGGTACATACACCCTTTTCAATAGGGTACAGGGTATTAAACTTAGCATTATCACAGGTCCCGATTCAGAAAATTCTTGAGTCGTCTATTATCTTTCACGATGAATTTAACAAATTCCAGCTGCACATAAAATACCTAAGAATCTACAACTTTTTTCAACCACTGGTTGTGATTATAAATGCCACCCAGTCATCGAGCAGATTGACAACTTGTTTAAAATATGTTCGAAAAAATTTGAAAGGAAATATAAAAATCTGCTACTAAATAAGATAAAATTAAGAAAAATTGAATTGGGAATTTGTTTTGGGCACCCTAGGCCCCTACTCGGCCTAATGGAAAATCC
>JAWZYV010000511.1:0-19440 GCA_038373885.1 Cheiracanthium punctorium
TGTGTCAATCGATATTTCGGGTTACTCGAGCAGAAAGTACGCGTCAATGAACACTTTGGGAGAAGATCACAAAAAGTCGCTGAGAAAGATGCAGCAGAAAAGGGAAAAGAAAGATTTGCAGTTTTCTTGGACACTTTAGGGAAAATGTGAAAGGCACAGAAGGGGAAAGATATACTATGTAGTCCCGTTTTTTTGCTGCAGTACAAAGCAAAATGAATGTGATATCTATATACGTAGGGTTTTATATTAGTACGTAAGATAATCAAAAGAAATATTTTGAAAGATTAGTTTGAAACTCAAAATATTTAAGAATATATTTAATAATGAATGGCAAGTATGGAAAATCCCCTGTAATCTTGAAAAACGAAATATGTTATTCTTACCCAGACAATTTTAACATTTTTAAAAAATCGTTTTATTAGTTTTTGCAAATCGGCTTTTAGTTCATAAACAATGTTATCGTTAAATAAGGATTACAGATAACATTGCTTCATTCTCTTATATATATTTTTTTAGATTTAGAGGTTATTCAGGCACACGCACACACATGTAAATAATTTACGTATAAATACATTATTTTTGACAATTGTCAAAAACATACACATGATTTCCAAACATAATAATCAGTAAAAAAACAATGGTTTCCATTACAAAAAAAACAAGTTTAAAACTAAGTACATTAGAGCATCGATGATCCCGATGTCAAAAACCGGACAATCCGGATCCATTTTTGGTCAATAAAGAAGTTGAAGTGATATATAGATAAGGAAATCCATTGACCCTGTGCCTACAGGTGAAAAATCTTACACAATTTTTCTCAACGTCTTTTTTTGTTGCCAGTTTGTTGGTATCAGCAAAAACAAAGGGTTTCCTTATACACCCAAAACAGCTGTCTTCTTTTACTTAAATGTTTTTTGCTTTCTTTTCATGCCTATATTTTGTGCTAGCAAAAGTAAACACATTAAGTATATTCAATCTCAAAGCTTGACAGTTTTATTCAGTTTTTCTTTAATTACAATTACTTTTATATAAAAATGATTTTATACTGTTTAAACTGCGCTAAATTATGACAATGTATAAATTGAACAGTACTCTGAAAATACATATATACGTACATATTGTACATTACATACGTATGTACACTCTTTCATTAAAATACATTATAAGTTCATATTATAATTAATGTTCTTATTTATCTACTTCATTTACTCACCACTAAAGTGAACTATTAACGGTTTGTCAAGTTTCATTTTTATAAACTCAAACAACCTGTCTTAGGTTCTTTTTGAGAATCTGAACATTTTGATAATCCTGTTAGTGACCGTTCACAGTTAATGCGGATTTTGGACACTCTAATGTATGTATATTGTTTCACAAAGCTAAAAATGCAGAAAAAAATTGAAAACTATTACGTATAAATTTAACTGCTTTTCCTTAATAGAAAATTACAACTCGAATTGCTACTTACATGCGGATAAACATACACGTCGATGGTTTTCAGTCTTAGTTATAAAATCATGTTTTTTCCCCCTTCAACCATTTTACAGGCACAAAGACTAAAATAAAAATAATTTGGCGAGAAATGTAAAAGCATTAGACAGACGTCTGTGTCAATAGGAAACATCGAACCAAACCTCAACCTGTCAGCTTTCAGGTACCAGCTTCATAACTTCAACCAGAAATGTAAAAAATTAAGATGCATTACTAAACAATAATGGGAGATAATAGATACATTTTAAAACTAAATTCGTATTATTATGAATGCTTTCCTAATTTAATATTATATAATTCTTTAGTGGAACCACTGTAATGTGGATTACTTTAATCTAGATTACAATGAACTATATGTAGGGGAAGGTTTCCCAAAATGATTCCGTTGAGGATAAAACTTGTATGAAAAACAGAAATGTTTAAATAAAATTTTGGCCCTTTGCTAGCATGTTTTACACTATATTTTTCATTATAAATATATTTTAATAATATCTTAAAAGCGCAATGAGTAATGAAAAAAAAGCAATAGAATTCTTGGAAAGTGTCTAAAGAATCAGTTTACCCTCAACCAAAGCGCAAAATGATCCTTCATTTGAAAATAATTTTAAATTGTTTTTTATCGGCAAAATAAAATCTATAAAAGTAATTATGACTATACACAATTAAGTAGAATAAACTTTACAATCATATACTAAGCATGATTTATTTTATGAAAATTTTAAAACAGTATCACAAACAATAAAATGGAATATTTTAAAATTATAATTCAAAAAAATTATGGCCTACAATAAACGCAGAAATAAATTAAATAATGTAATGGGGAGTCACGCGTTTTGAGAACGGTTATAGGCTGCGATGACACCTAGGACCCGGTAGTACAGTTTCTTCAGCCGAGGGATCCTTTTACCCGGCAATATGGCTTTCCACTTTAGGTCATATAACTGGAACACGCCTAGAAGCATAACATACTTAGCAAGTGTAATTCGCATCTATAAACATAATATATTCAGTAAACCAAGTCATATTTCTGTACATTAAATACGTTATATTTCTAAATAACAGGAAAGTTAGTGCTTACCTTATAAGACATATGACAAAACCCAGATAATACATCGATCGCTTAAATACAATCATTGCCTCTTCTTGACTTGGCACAACTAGTTCCTGTTTTACCGGTAGATAGTGCTGCCTGTATCTAAGAAAACATACTATGTGGATCGTTTTGCCCGCTAGGATTATTTTAGGTCACTTTCTCCTAAACTAAATACTATAACTAAATACCTGTACAGTACATTGTTACATAAGTTATTAGCATAAATTTTGATGATAAGAATTATTATGTAATGTCTAAAACAATTTCAATAAATTTTACTAATATTATTACCGTTTATTAAGTACACTTTGTGTAAACTGTTAGCAAGAGCGCAGCCAAGCCAATTTTTCGGGTGTGGGGTGGGGCCTGGGAGGCTGATATGAAATATATCCACCCCCTGGGTACGCCCCTGCTTATTAGTACAAAAACTGATGACGAAACATTGCTATATGATTCATTATTATTGACACTGGGTTTATTGTTAAATATTTAATTGATATAAGTTTTGATCTATGATATAATTGAGTCTATTATTAAATAAGTAATTAGTACAAGCTTTAATCTACGATAATTTTTCAGATCTCGGCAGAAGATACTAATTTTATCATTAAGATTTATCCTTCTTAAAATAACACATATTATTTCAGAAAACTTTTGACTACTGCGATTTTAAATTAATGTGTAGAAAGCAAGGCTTTTGATATCACTCTTTGAATTATTTATTATAAACTAGCTGAAGTACCCGTTCTTCGCACGGGAATGAATGGGCTTTTTGATATTAATATTTGCTGTGATTACTATTTATTGTAATAAAGAGATATAGCAAAATGGATATCGCGTTATATTGTGTTCAATAATCATGCATACTGAATTTCAAGGCAATCGTTTTTACGGTGCAGAAGGCGATGCAGCGTAGCACAATCTAGTGGCGAGTTTTAGCAAAACGGATACGGCAAAAATATTCTTCGCATTCAGATATCGATGTATACGAATTTTCATGACGATCGGCTGAATAGTCTTGAAGTTCATGTGTTGACGCGACATTTAGTGTCAAGTTATAGGAAAATGGATCGTGCCAAACTCTTCCCCGTGTTCAAATATCTATGTATACCTATTTTCATAGCGATCATTCGCACAGTCAAGAAGTGATACACTGCAGGGCCATCTAGTGGTTAATTAAAGTAATGATTTGCTACAGCGCCGTCATGTGGCGAGTTATAGCAAAATGGATAACGCCAAAATACTCTCATTGTTCAAATAGCTATGTATACTGATTTTCATAGCCACCGTTTGAATGGTCAAAAATTTGGCCTGCTGCAGCGTCATCTAGTGGCGAGTTAAAATAATAATGCATTGCAGTGCCATCTAGTGGTGAGTAACATCAAAAGTAACGCAGTTAGAATATATTCTTCGTTCTCAAATGTGTAAGTATAAAAAATTTTATGCCGATCGGTCGAACGGTATAGAAGTTGATGCGTTGCAGCGCTATTTAGCGGTAAGTTACAGCAAATGGATAGTGAAAAATATTCTCCGTGTTCTAATATTCGCGTGTACCAAATTTCATCGAAATTGGTTGGACGATATTCGCATAGCAAACGGCTAAACGGAATAGAATTCGACGTTCTGCTGCGCCACCTAGTGAAAAGTTAGAGGAAAAACGGATAGCATAAAAACCTTCTCCATGATAAAAGACTTAGGTGAACCAAATTTCATGGTGATCGGTGAAACGGTGCTGGACTTTTTCAACCTCCTACACACATACCAACATTCATTTTTATCTATAACCAGTCTTATTATACGTATATACCAGTCTCAAGTAAAATCCAGTTTCAAATCTAAGCCTCGCCAAAGTGCCAGCATACGCCATTTTGCAAGAGTTTTTTCAGGGAATCATTCGAAGCATTGACTTAGCAGCAATCAAAATGGGAAATGGTTCGACCGCCAGGCATTTATTTGAAAAGTGGAATCCCTTAATACAGCCGCATTTTTTAAATTATCAACTATAACATGTTTTATTCATCGTTACCTCGATGTACTAAATGCGAAGATTTCAATTTTCTGAAATTTGGCGGATTTCCCCCAAGTTAAATCAATGTACTCAATTGGCGAGAATTCTGAAGCTACATCGCTTGAAATGCCCTAATAACTGCATCATTTCTTGCACGGATAGTTAAAATTTAATGCTGTATTCTAAGAAAACCTATACACTTGTTTTCAAAAATGCTATTCCCTTAAGCTCTCAGTAAATTGCGCCAAAAAGCCTAAAACTGTGCAAACCGCTAGAACTCACTCTCTAAAAATCGGCCTATCAGCCATTTTTTTTTCGCCAAACTAAAAAAAATTACATATTAGTCTCGGATATCTTCGATCCTCATTGTTTTGCGTATAAAACATTTCATTCCTGCTCTCATTTCTTATGCGCACACGATATTATAATTAAAAAAATAACCTAAAAAAAAAATAAAAAAAACATTATTATTCTTTTATTTTTACTTTAAGAATTTAAAACATTTTATTCGGCAAAATCGCCACACATGGCAACCAAGATGCTTATTTCACACACTTTTTTCACTACAGGGGTTAATATTACGTAAAGCTTTCTGCGTGGAGAACATAAAAAATCTCTTAAATTCCGGGAACGGAAATTAAGAGAACCATTCAGGAGGAAAACGTTTTTAAGTGGAGTTTCAAAGTTTTAAAGTGGACTATCATTTATTCTATATTATTTTACATATCTGTGTAAAATTTCAGGCTGACAGGTCCATTTTTGTGGAATTGTATACTACCCAAATCAACAAATTGACAAACAGAATTTCATTTTTATTTATAAGATAACCTACGCTTGTTTTTAAAAATACCCTCTCATTAAATTGCGCCAAGCGCTAGAATCATAGAAAATCTGACACACTTTCAGATTTTTAAATACGCACTAAAGTGCTATATATATAAAAAGTTATAATCCATGGGTCTTCCCTATTTTCGTTCCTTCTTTCATTAAGTTGGAAAGTGTATCATTATTCATGGGTGTGATTAAACAAAATTAAAATTGATATTTCTAACATCCTTTTTCCTGGATGTAATGCATTAGATGCAGAAAAGCTGCTCAGAAAAATGCACAATTCCAACTGAATGAAAATTTCAAAAACTTATTCTCAGGTGTATTCATAACCCAAATAGCAGACGATTAAATTACGATAAATAGCGCCAAGCGTTAGAATCCTCCTCAAAATCGCGAGAATGCTGAAGATAGATCGCTTGAATTCCCTTAATAACTGCATTATTTTCGCACGGATCATTAAATTTTAACGCTGTATCCTAATAAAACCTTTGCACTTCTTTTCAAAAATCCGTTTCCTTAAGCTCTCAGTAAATTGCGCCAAGCCTGAAACTGTGCAAACCGCTAGAACTCACTTTCTCGGCATTTGAGCCATTTTATTTTTTCGCCAAACTAAAAAATTTTAACATATTAGCCTCGGAATTCTTCAATTCTTATTGTTTTGCGTATAAAACATTTCATTCCTGCTCCGATTTCCCATGCACACGATATTATAATTAAAAAAAATATAACCTTACGAATATAAACTAACAAAAAAAAAATCATTATTATTCTTTTATTTTTACTTTGAGAATTTAAAACATCTTATTCGGCAAAATCGCCACACATGGCAACCACGATCCTTATTTCACACTTTTTTCACTACAGGGGTTACAATTACGGAAAGCTTTTTGCGTGGAGAACATAAAAAATCTCTTAAATTCCGGGAACGGGTGGACTTTCAAAGTTTTTAAGTGGACTATGATTTATTCTATATTATTTTACATATCTGTGCAAAATTTCAGCCTGATAGGTCCATTTTTGTGGATTTGTATACAACTCAAATCCACAAACAAACAAACAAACAAACAAACAAACGAACAAACAAACAAACAAACAAACAGAATTTCATTTTTATTTATAAGATTTTAATTAAAGTGATTAGTGTTTTATTTTTACATTTCAAGTATTCATTCACTGCCCTAATCAGGGTATTTCTGAGTAAAAGTTAATGAGAAAGAATTGATACATGATCAGTATTAAAAATAGAAGCAGACACATATGTTTGTTCACATTGGCATTAAATTGTTATTGACATTATTAATATAAAGACAGTGTTTTGCAAAGGAGCATGATGAAAACAATTTTTTTCATATGACGAGCATATTGAAACTAATTATACGCTACTTCAAACCATTTCTATCTAATAAAGAAGATAAATTGTTCTAAAAATAGATTGATCCAGTTTCTCCCCAAGGACAGACCTTCGAAACACCTGGTATTCCAAGAAAAAAAACAGTTGTAAATGATAAATTGGGCGAATATCTACAGGGAAAAACACTGTCGATTACATGTGCTTTAAAAAAAACATTTCTTTGAAGATTTATAGTTTTTTGTTGATTTACTCTTTCAAAAAGTAGAAAAGATACACGATTACGATACACGTAAACGGTACACAGCAGAAAAATGTACTCAAGAATTGCTTACATCTTTTAAATGGCTATATAACTAATATTAAGATATTAGACATGTCAAAAACCTTGTTTTTGCCATTATTATATTCTTAATAATTTTATAATATGAACAAGGAATATAAAAGCAAAAAATAAATTTAATTTATATCTATAAAAGTAGATAGTTAAACACTCATTGTACTCATTAAATGTATTTTATGTCTAAGTTTTAAAATCCAAGCTTGTCTTTTAATACCCGCTATGAGTCTAGTGTGTATTTTATATTTTATTATTAAAAGCTGATAACTTAGTCTGTATTTTTCAAACATAAAGTTTGTTTATTTGAAAAGAAAAACAGAGAGCGAAATGTTTCAAACTGATTTTCCAACTTCAAGATTAAAAAGGAATATCTCTAAAGCACTAAAAGGTGAATGATAAAATTTTCCAAACGCGATCACCGTCAATTAGAATGTTTGGTCTTAATATCAGATTATAATGCAAAAAATAACCTTTAATTCTGTAGTAAAAATTACTGTAAAACACTAGTGTAATATTTATGTATATCATGAAAACTAAAGAAAGATAAGAAGGAATAAAAGTCAAGCTGACTGCAGTTACTGCGCATGCGCATCCCAGTATGCGGAAAGAATCTAAAAATCAGGATGACAAATACAAAAAGCACTCACCCTTGCATGAACCTATCCGCTTATCACTATGACACCGGAACCACTTCCAAGTTCAAGAAGTAATATTAATAAACGAATTAACTTCCATTACTTCCGGAGAGACGATTGCGTCATTTTACAAGTTAAAAGTGTTTCTACTTTAATAAACAAAATTATGATTTAATTTTTTTTTCAGTTTTACTGCATAACGATAATAACTTAACGACAATTCGTAGCATTTTGTAAATTAAAAGTATTAAATATGTGTAGATGATCATTTGATTATATAAAGAGAAAAATTGTTATAGTTTAAATTTCAAATATTGAAACTCTCAATATTTAGCGCTGGAGTACTGTTAATCTCGAACCAGAAAATGAAAAAGAAAACATTCTAAATTTAGCTTATTTTTTTTTTTTTTTTTTTTTTTGACAGAATTCAAGCATTGCATTAATTAAGTCCTGGTGAGTTG
This sequence comes from Cheiracanthium punctorium, assembly GCA_038373885.1. Classification (NCBI taxonomy): domain Eukaryota; kingdom Metazoa; phylum Arthropoda; class Arachnida; order Araneae; family Cheiracanthiidae; genus Cheiracanthium; species Cheiracanthium punctorium. The sequence goes on from JAWZYV010000511.1 coordinate 8,208, forward strand.
CATGTGCAAATTGTTATTAGAATAAAAACCACATATTAACCTGTGAATTAAACTAGATATGGATTTATGTTTTTCAAGTTGTTAACTTGAAAACAACACTATGTAAATTATAATATAAAGTATCACATTCACTAACTTTATTCCGTAGCCCTTCTTTATACGAACGACAATAAACGATTCAAAAGTACATTCTGTAATTGAAAGGTTTGCTAGAAAAAGGACATAATTCCAACAATTCAAGTTTTCGGAAAACTGTAAAAAAAATTAAAACTACGAGGAAGACAGCGTCATCCCTTGAGTAACGCAAGAACTAATGATTAGAGCTACATTTTCTTTCGCCCCAAACGAAAGAAAATTTTTTACTGCAAAATAAAGCATGTAACTCTAAACTCCTGTAGGGTGAAGCCACCTCTGTTTTGCAGAAAACTCTTTAATTTTTGATTCACGGAAAGGAAATAGCCTAACTTTTCTATTTTACTGAGATTAATTTTATTCTTTAGATGACACTGTTTCACTAAAATAAAGTTGTCATTTTATTCTTTAGATGACAACGTTTCATGCAGTCTTACGACTGCATGAAACGTTCAAAGCAAAAGTTACTTCATTCATATTCCATTACCTAAAAAATATCGGCATTTGTTACATTTCAAAAATATTTTTTTAATACATGATTATTAACGTCTTTTAACTTTTAGCTGTTTACTTTACTTCACAATTAAATTTACATGCGCTTTTGAATTATTATATTTCAAATTGCTACTCAAGAAAAAAAACATGATATATAGAAATCAGAATTAATCACATCGTTTTGAATGAAAATATACAAAAAGTAAAAATCACTTGATGAATTTATAGTACGTAAAAGATAATAAATATACCATTCATTGGAAAAATTAGAAAACGATTCATCAAAAATAATCTGTTATATGTAATTACACTCAATTATTTCTTCATGTTAGCTTTTAAGTTCTGCATTTCCCACACTTGCTTACTTCTAATATAAAATTTCGAACACACTTACCTTTTTTATTATTTATTGTTCAAATAGGAAAATTGATGATCCAAAAAAGTACTCAGTAATTTAATATTCACTAAATTAGAAATCTAGTTTCACGTTTTCTTTCAACAAAATATTAGAGGGATGAACTTACTAGATGAAGTTGATAGTAAAATCAAAATGTCTATATCTTAAACTGAAATGAACATTCTTTACACTTAAAAATTATAAACCACAAAATACACAATGTAAAATATTCTTCATCTTATATGCAACACTTATCCGATACTATACATTATGTCTGATACTCTCTAATGAAAAAGACAAAAATATGTTCTCATTCAGTAGCACAGTCCTTTGAATAAGTGAATGACATTTAAGCAACTATTTTAAGAGGGTTGTCTTATCACCAAATTTCTAAGATTTCCGATCCCTATTATCTTTGATGGCCGTTTCTGTCCATTCACTGATTTCCTGCCCTGCACATCGTCAGAGGGGGAGAATATCCTGATATATACTTATATTTTAGGTTTCATTAGTAGCATTTTTAACTCTACGCACGAATTTGAATTTTTCCCATTTCACGTTGATCCAACAGGTTTTTTTTTATATTTGTAATTACACAGGATCAGTAAAAATAAATAAACGGATTTTAAATATTTACATTATCAAAACTATTATACTAAATGATTTATGAAATTAAAGAAAAGTATAAAGGCCAACGTAGATTCACGTGCGTTTCAGTACGCTAGAATGTGGGAACTCAATGTATTTTTCAGTATCTGGAAGACGGATTGCGGAAAAAAGTGTCCCCCATTGTGTGCTTGGCGTGCTTTTGTGGTTTTACGTGTTATACTTTGTTGGCGACTGGTCATTAAAAGCCAATAAATTCTTCGCCCCTGCACTGTTTCACCCCTTTTACAAAGCCTTGACCATTAAAAAACTCCCCTCAAACCCTGCAGCGTCCGGCATTTTAAGAGGTCTACGTTGAGTCTACGTTGAGTTACGCACGTGAATCTACGTTGTCCTTAATACGAGAGTCCGTGCCAAGTCTAGACGATGGCTCCACTCACTATACATGCCTCACTGCTATATCCGTTTTCTAGCGATCTAGTAATCTCGAAGATTCAACGACGATGTTTCTTTTGCCTATAATTTTTTTTATATGAAAATTTCCCAAATGGACATATTCTCACCCCACCCCACCCCAATCCCCGGCCCACACAGTAGAGACACAGAAGGAGAATCTTTCCGTCTTTTTAATGTAGAAAGGCTTGTAGTTAGAAAACTACAGTAATGTGTAGAACTTTTTGTCACTACTCAGTACTAATTACAAATTTTCTTTGACAACGTTTTAAACATAAAAAAATACTTAATTAGTTTTTCTTCGTTTTGTAGAAAACTACAGTGCTTCTTCAGCTATTCAAATAAAAATGTTGCTAAACTTCTAGGGAAAGCTAACATGTTTTAAATGTAGTTATTCTAATTCATGCATTTCTTTAAAGCTGAAAATGTAAAATACCGCATGAGACAGTTAACTACAAAATGCCGAGACAATTTTACATTTTCTGTTAAAAACGAATATGGATGCAAATGATGATTTTGTTTTTCACAAAAATTCATAATGACTTTTGCTGCAGCTTACATATCTAGCAGTGTAAAGATGCAAGTAAAATATTAGCCTGTTAAAGTAACTTTTAGCTTTAAATATTTGCAGCAATCATGCAACAATGCAATCAATTGCAAATACATTCAACCGCTTGTCATAGTCAGCACATTCATTTAACAAATAATGAGTTTTATGGCCAAAGGCTTTGCATATAAAAATGATGTATTGAATTTGACTCACGCAGCAATTATTTTAATAAACCTTTTTAGAAACATTAATTTCACACCAAAGAGGTAGGCTACATTTCGCTCTTATATATTTTTAAGCCAAACGTACATACAAGTTCTCGAATAATAATTCAAGTGTGTCTTTCCAAATGCAAGTTCGGTTTTGATATGCGCGAAAGCCATATTTTTTCAAAATCCTATTGACCTGGCCATGGCAAAAGAAAGGAAGGAAATAGTTAATTTGTTTGCGAAATTAAGTTACATAAGTTATTTTCCGACAGAGGCATTGTTATTCATGCATTTGTCAAAGCAATTGGTAATTTCCAAATCCCTTCTTCGGAGGATTTTGCCACCATTGTTATGAGATAGGTCTGAATGTTACTTTGAAACTCCTCATTGGCCTGAAAATTTTATCCTCCTTGTCAAATCTTCAGTTTAAGAACTATATTACAACTGCCACCTTAATGTTGTTACTGTTGTGACTTAACAGCTTTTGAAGCAGCCTATAAGGGACATTTTGAATTATGTGGTATGTAGGTTCAGATTATCACTAATATTCTTTTCTTAACCTAAAGAAATCCGTTGTAAGAGGCCAAAGCGATCACACCTATAGCGATCTTCAAAAACCTTTCATCTTAATAATGATTTGCAGGAAATATTTTTTTGAAGAATAAACGTTCCCAGCAATGTAAAACTGTTTGAACCTTCATAGAAGTTATGACGAAAAATATGTTCTCATTTTTATGGATAAATTCATTTTGTCTTTATACTTTTCATTTTATGACTGTTGGATGTTGGAGACAAAGATTCTAATAAAATTCTTACAGAACTGAGCACTGCTATATTACATAATGAAACAAAAATTTCGATGTATACTTATTATTATAAAACGGGGTTAGCCATACTGAGGCTTTGGATCCACGTACTGTTTTTGTGCAGTTAAAATTATGTATGAAGTATTCTAAAACCACTCAATTTCCAAAGATAATTAGTATTTTTTTTTCAATTCGAGAAACTTAACAAGTACTTGAAACCTAAGACAAAAGCGTTTTAATATATGGTCCGTATTAATACACTCATGTCCATAAATTAAGGATAATGAAGTTCAGGCAAAGAAAGAGAAAAAAGCAAAACAAATTTGACTTATTTGTAAAGTCTATTTATTAAACAAAAAGTAAAGAGCAAAAAAGATGCTATATGTTTGACATAATTAATAAAAATTGCAAGTTTTACTCCCTTGACCAAATTTAAAAAAAGAACCTATTTACAAGAAACAGTATAACATGGTTAGTAGGATGGTTAATACGGAGTATGTCTCCCGGACGATGCAATACAGGCCTGACAACGCCTAGGCATGCTGAGTATCAAATGATCAATCTGATCTTGGGGAATATTACACCACTCATCAAGCAATGCACTCCGAAGTTCCGGTAGACAGGTGGGAGGGGGTTGACGGGCTGCAATTCGTCGGCCAAGCATATCCCACACATGCTCTATTGGATTCAAGTCCGGTGAGTATGCTGACCAATGCATACGGGTGATATCCTCCGATTGAAGGCATTCGTCTACAATGTTTGCACGGTGAGGACGGGCGTTGTCATCCATAAACACAAACTCAGCACCCATGGCGCCCCGAAACAAACGTACATGTTGTTCCAGAATGACATCCCGATAGATGTGGCCTGTCATCGTTACACTCTGAACATGCAGGTCAGTTCTGGAACCAAGAATAATTCCTCCCCAAACGAGCCATCCTGCACCACCGTAACGGTGTCTTTCAATGGTGTTCTCTTGGTGATAACGGGTACCTGGCGCTCTCCAGATGAATGTCCGGCGAGAATCAGACTCCAAACTAAACCTGGACTCGTCGGAAAACATCACACAAGACCACTGTTGCGGTGTCCACAATGCATGCTCTCTACTCCAGGTTAATCGCAGGCGACAGTGAGTTGCGGTAAGTGGAACACATCTGACAGGCCTACGAGCATATAGACCAATGTGCCCTAAGCGTCTGTACATGGTCTGCCTTGAAACTGTCGTACCGGTAGCTGAAGAGAGCTGACGAGACAGGTCTGATGCTGTACTCTGTCTGTTTCTTTTGGCAGTAACTGCCAAATAGCGGTCCTCATTCAGCGTTGTAACTCGGGGGCGACCTGTGCTGTAACGTCTACTCACATTACCATCATCTTGGAATCGTTGCCAAAGCCTGGAGATGACATTCTGGGCGATTCCAAGTTCCTCGGATACTTCCAGCTGGGTACGTCCACATTCCAGTCGTCCGATAATTCTGCCACGTAAAACATCATCCAAATGCATTTGTGCCATAACTATGCGGTTTTTGCACTGAAAGGCTTTCACAGCGCTTGTGAACAATTTTACTTCTTTGCCACCATTCCTTATATACCCCTCTCCTTACACTCTCGTCATTGTGACGTACCATCCACGCCATCTGGTGGTTTCCTGTAATTTGCATATTCTTCTTCAAGATGTGTGTGATCATTCCACAGGTGAAATTTTTATTTTAGAGATCAATTTCTGTGTGATTCTGAATTATCCTTAATTTATGGACATGAGTGTATATAGCGTATCAAATTCGCAAAACAAGTCTTGAAGTAAGATTGACTTGTGGATGCTTTGCAAATGTTGTCCAGTGTCCATCTTCTGCATTGCTGCAAAAGTCTGATTAATGACTGATTAGAATAGTTAGCCCCATCTTAAAATATTGATCAGTTAGAGAAGACCTATGTCTTCTCTAACTCTCTTTTTTCGATAAGCTTAACTTCTGAATTAGAATACTCACAATAGTACGAGGTATCGAAAGCTGAGATTAGCAGTCTCTTGCACATCCTCTGTGATTTTAGGTTATTTCTGATGCGGAGACTTTTTCCAAGGTTAAACAGTCATTTTATTTTACCTGCTTTGATAGTCTTAAAGCATTTTTCAAAACTTTGGCAATGTATTAAAATATTTTTATTCTAATATTATTTTTATGCTGACTTTTTATTTTCATGATACTTTTTTATAGAAATAAGAAAGATAAAACATGATTTCTTTTATTCCCAATCATAATAATTTTTCTTGTTTTAATTAAAAAACAATTCTTTCGGCTTTAGAATATTTTAACTCATTTGGGGGATCTTAGACCAAGCAAGTTTGCCCATTTCTGTAATATAACTAAAATATTATGAAATACAATAAAAATTTAGTACTTTCATTACTTGAAACTACATGGAAAAGGCTTGTGAAATATACAACTTGTTTTTTTAATTTACGTAAATGTTACTTAAAAGTTAGTATAATTTTAAATACTTTATGCAATATATTACTTTTTATTTCATATAATATTTTATGTAATATATTAATATTTTAAGACATTTGAAAATGTGTGGTTTTCTAAGTATAAACCGCAACATTAAAAAATATATATTTTATTTCAAAACCAGAAGACAACAAAATATAAGGCTAATATTGTTTGTTTGGTCAAGGTGTTCATTCTTTGCTAAGATGAAAAACTAAAGATATCTATGAAAAATGACCTTTCATAATTTTATCCTCGGCGTAGGTCTTTCGGTAAAGGAACAAAGTAAAGAAAAAAGAACCATTTGCGATAAATTGGGTCAATTGTGTTAAAACAAATAAGTATTTTTCTCTGACATCAAGCTATATATATTTTTACAGCACTTTATTTTTCTTTTGTTAAAACAAAGTAAAATATGATTTTTGGAACATTTACCAAAGAAAAAAAAAGTTAAATTAAATGTTCTTTTTAAAATGCAATTTTTGTAGTTTTGTTTCAGAATAATGTGACATGTACTATTCACGAACATATAAATAAAGCAATGGGAATTTTTGTTTTATTTCAAGCAATACGATGCATTGAAGACAATATTTAAAAATTAACAAATATACCGGGATGAAGAATAAGATCTCATCAATGTTTCACAGAAGATGAAGAAAATCTTGAAAAAGAAATTGTGGCCTTTCTCAAAAACAGAGAAAATGATAGCAGTTTAACACATTTTTATAGTTAAAGCTTTTAAACAGCAGACAGTTCTTTTATTAAGTAGGTAGTCTATCTAAATAAATGTTTTGTATTGTGTTCTTTATGTCTAAATACATTCGATAGGCAAAGATTATCGTCTCTGATGATCAGCTTATTAAAATACATCCATACAGAAATCAACGAAATGATCGTAGGGGATATTTTCAAACATGGTGAGTGACATTATTCAATTTCGATAAAATTGTGACTGTAAATAACCATATAATTAGGAGTAGCTATGTATATTATCAGGTGACGCAGGAAATATTTCGAACAGAAAAGCAGTGCATGGGCAAATTCCCTGGCAGATCTTGGCTGCTGTGTCTCAAAACAAAAAAGCGTTAAGTTGATGAGCGCCAGACTTCAAAAGTAATATAGCGTATATGTTTTTTTTCTCTTTTAATAGCAAGGCAGAGTTATGAGAAATGTAATTTGGACAAACAGATGTTTGACGACATCTTGTCTCGAGTAAACAATCTTCTTTCTTAGTTGATATTAACATTGTACCTACTATGAAAAATATAAATATCGAATTATAAGTTTAGTCGAATGATTTTATGGCTATTTATCTGACTTCTTTGGTGACAGTCTTATTCACCAAACACTTCACATGCAAACTGATTTAAACACGTTTTCAAAGTCATGGGTAAGATATCTTAAATATGACTTTAACACACGTGTTTGGATTAATTCGTGTGTCAAGTGTTTGGTGAATAAGGGTTTTAATTCTACACAATGTGGCAAACAAGTCATAAAACTAACTACTGGCATTATTTCCAAACTATTAAAATCATTTTTTACAGTTTGATGAATTCAACATAATCCCCTTGCACCTCGTACAACGTTTACATTGATTGTAAAAGATGTTGAAAAAGTACTGGAAGTCCTGATTCTGTACCTCCTTCAATCTACTGGTTGCAGCACTTCGGTATAACAAAATGATCTCCATTTAAAACACATTTAATTGTAGAAAATATAAAAATGGCTGCTGGTGCCGTATCAGGCGAATAGGGTGGGTATCGGGCCCACTGACGTGTTTTGATGCTAAAACTGTTTCATGTTTAGTACGCAATGCGACATCCTGGGCATTTTCATGTTACCAGCAGACAGAAGAAGGCACACAATCACGTCTTTCAATAGTTTGTTTTGTGGAAGAACAAGGGAATAATTTTGAATCTTTGTAACTGCGAAACATAAATCAAATTATTTGTTTGGATGTAATAAACTACTTATTTGTCACACACACTGCGTAAGTGTATGATTTTACAACAATGGTTTTCGGTACTACATTCAGAAAAACCTTGTTTGGAATTATGATTTATTGGTCTTTTCCAAATCATTTTCGGAAAAGCCTAACCTATTTAATAAAATAAATTATTTCTTCAACTTGCAGTACTATGTTTCGTTAAAAATTCCCCTTTGAGGATATTTTCTCATTGGAGATAATTATTATTGGGTTCTCATGAATCACAAAAATCATTAAATAAATTTGTTTCGTGAGAAACAATTTTGATTATCAAATACTTCGTTGATACAGTCTCTATTTTATTTTCTTGTAATCTAGATGTTCTGCGAGAGTAAAATTTTATTTTCAAAGGAATGTTCAATTTTTGCTTCTATATCAACACATGATAGAAATAATTAGCATCTGAAAAATAAAACTAAATAAATATTTTTTTTTATTTTTTAAAATTTTTTAAATAAGGAAAAGGTAGATATTTTTTTGATTTTGGGGCTTGGGGAAATCGTTGATTTATCTGATGCGGCTTTATAGTAAAGTTTTTCTTTTCAGTGCAAATCCAACATCAGAAAATGCATTTGTTTTTAAAATTGTTTTTTTTTTTATTTAACCACATTTGCATTACAGTTTCATTTTAGTTTATGTTATAAAATATTTTAACATAAAAAATGTTACGCATAAATGTAAATTGAGCTTACAGTTATATAAAAAACTTATCTAGAAAATTTAAACTATGCAAGATCGGTCAAAAATATTCAAACTGGTCATAATTGCGCAAGTGCACTATATTGAGCAGAAATTTAATCTATAATGCGTTGAGAAATATCTGTTTGAAAAATCAGTTTATTATGTCTATTTGGAAGTTTTGATTCTCTTAGATTTTATAGTATATCTTTTAATTTAGAGGTTAGATATTAAATATAAGGGGAAATCATTTTGTTTACGGCCATGATCAAAAACAAAACTGAGTGGAGTAAATAAATAAAATTAAATCATCTACGTGTGAGTTTTGTTTTATCTATTTACTCCTCTCAATAATCGAGTCAAGGGCGTCAATCGCATCAAAGCGGTTAAGGGCTCCACGCTTCGTCCAATTACCCCACCATACTGGTGGCCCATTTTCCCCAAACGCGGAGCAACAGGGCCACCCAATTTTTAAAACTAATTTCAAATACTAAGAAATTCTCATAAATTAGAAAATATCTCCTTGTTTATGCATTTTATATGTAACTTGTTCCTTGTGTACCACTTTTATTTTTCAGTCGGAAAATTTAATAGAATACGTACGTCTAATTACAAGTTATCGAATTTTCACAAAATCGCTTATAACTTTCACAAAACATAAATAAAAAACTATGCGATAGTGTTTTTCAGTTGTCGTCAGATACATATGTAACGAGCAATGCTGCAAATAATCTATGATGAAAGAAGTGGCGAAATTTAATTGGTATTGACACAATTCCATCCGTGGTCCACTCATCCCATCTTTACCTTATAAAATATTAAAGTATTTCTATTTTCAAGCATATTAATTATGTAAAGATGGAATTGCATATATGAATAGGCAAATAGAATGCTTTAAAATATGAAGTTTTTGTTTGTGAATAAATATTTTATTTTCCATTAAAATTTAATTTTTATCTTTTTCCTCCACGTTTATTATTTCTTTTCATTTCAGTATCTCATTATACAAACAGAAAATAATATTCTAACAGATTTGAACAACGATTTCATTATGTCATTCTATTTCGGCAAGTCAAAATTGATCCATCTAAATTGAGCGGGGAGCAAAAAAAATTATGCCATATGGAAATAGTAGGACTTTATAATTCATTCTCTTGATGCTCGTACAAATATTTCATTTTCTCCAGTACCTTCAGATTAGTGGATTTTGGATATATCTCTGAACAGGACACAAGCAAAGTAATTCTCTTTATTCTAACGCATCATCAATAAAAATATAATGCATAAAAAATTAAATTGTACGCAGGAAAGGGGTAGTATTATGTAACTTGGCTGTAATTGAAGACAATGTATTTATCATTAATCACATTAGGAATTCAAAAATCTTTTTCTCTCATTTTGAATTATATCATTACACTATAAATTTACTCTTATGCTATATAGGACTTTTAGAATTTCATGTCATATACAACTTATTTACAGTATAGCAGACATGTATGACAAATATACCCTTGTCATAAAAACTTTCTACAGTTACCTAGATCTAGAAAAATTGTGAGGCATCTATTGTTAAAAAAAGCACTATTCGAAAAATTGAATATTTCGTACTTTCGGTTTGCATACATGAAATACGCATGCATTATTGCATAACTTATTACCCAGAAACCTATTGAAAATGGTGTAGCACTGATACTCACAGGAGTACACAAAATAATTCCAATACATTATCGTCTATAGACAGTTTGGTTCTGTGGCAAACGGTTAGTGATTCCGTGTTCTACTAATTGAGCAATTAGTAGAACACAGAATTGAATAATTTAAATTGAGGAATAGCAATGGCTTCACTTTTTCAGCATTGAACAGTCTATCCAGTTGTTCTTCTATCTCAATACATTTGGCAGAGTTGGTCATCTATTGAAGAGGGTAGCACTCTCGATCCCTTAATGTCCTGGGTGACAGGGTTTCTTTATTATTGTTTTACTATTATTATTATTCTAGACAATCAGGTAAATGACAGGTAATACTACTAGTTTATCTCGAAATGACATCAACTAATCCACCCCATCCTGAAGCCTAAATCTTCTGTAATCGCGTTTGATGAAAAGACGTACACCACTTTATAATTTCTTCATTCATTTAATCCATTTGAACAGCATCACAAAACCAGAATTATACCGTTACTGATATCTAGCTGGTGAATTCTAACAGAATTCTGAAAATTTAACTGGACCCTGCAGTGAATAATTTCGGAAGAAATTTTATATCGCGCTTTAATCGCATGGTATTGTGTTTTAAATAATTACTTAAAGCATTAAATCTTATAAATAAAAATGAAATTCTGTTTGTTTGTTTGTTTGTTTGTTTGTGGATTTGATTCGTATACAAATCCACAAAAATGGACCTATCGGCCTGAAATTTAGCACAGATATGTAAA
>JAWZYV010000512.1:0-14971 GCA_038373885.1 Cheiracanthium punctorium
TAGGGAAAAGGATTGTACTAATGACTCAGTGGGCTGAAAGCTTACCCCAAAAAGTTCAAATGATGGCGCGATTCGTGGTAGACATTCGTCCCTGCTCTCCTCATATCCAATAATTTTGTTCCTGAAATGAACCCGTGGCATTCTCAAACTCTTTTATTGCTAGCACTGCTAGTAGCTTACGTCACTGCGATAGTAGTCTCGTGATGGGTATATGAGCTGTATGCTCTATCTCTTCTTTGGTACACGCTGGGTACATGTTTTACAAAGCTTGCCATTTGCGGCAGGTGTTGGAACATAATCTGTACGCCTGTGACAGTAGTAAAATATTAAACCATCCTGAGATTTTCATCCTTTTCAATTTGCCTAAAGATGCCAGGTGGAAAAAGCATTTTCGATGATGCTTGGTTAGAAAAGGTATTTATGTATACTCCTGGAAAAATTATATTTTCTCCTGGAAAACTCCTTAAAAACTCCTGGAATTCATACTGCAAAAAAGTGTGGGAACCCTGCTTAGAGAAAAACTTAGTAATTTGACTATTTTTTGTCACTTTTTTGAAGATTTATCTCTCCATCAATGGTTGAGAGGTTCTGCTATCGAAACTGGATGGTGGGAGGTGCCAGGTTCACACCCTGTTCTTGCCTGTTGTTCTAGCTGTTCGGAGTTTTCCGTGGATTTTTTTTTTTTTTTTTCAGAAATCGCACATAAATACTGGCTAGAATCCCTTAGGAATAGGAAGGTATTCCCCAATAAGATTAGGAACCTAGTGCAGTCAATCGGCCTTAATCCACAAGCAACCAATGAAAATTTATCTGCTATTATTTTCATTTTCTCAGGGATAAAAGTTCAGGACATTTAATATCACTATTTCCATTTCTATATAACAATGTTCATCTAATTCAGTGTCTGATTTGGTAAGTAAAAGAATGCTATACGAAAATAGTTCATTTTAAGGAATGTAATAAACACAGAAAACTTTCATCCATGTTTTCATCTTACAAGAAATTCAAATTTATAGATAATGTACATTTATCATTATTAAACTTATTAAAACTATTATTATGAGAAGGTACATTTATAATATTTATTACAATTATGTAATGCAGGCTAGTTTAATAATTTTTACTTAAAGGAAAATTGTAAATATACTTTTACTACACTTAACTTATCTTAATCATTTTAATGAAAACTAAATGCTTACAAATATTGTTTGTTACATAATGTAGTTTGCATAATCACATAATGTAGTTTGCATCATCATGATGTCCTGATGATATATCCACATCAATTACATGAGAATACAATTTTATAAATAGCATCTAACTTATGCAGTTTAGGATCGCCTTAGGGACGGTAATTTTGATTATCACTATAGGTTTTTACCCCCTTTTTTTCCAGGTTTTTACCATGCACCTGGTAAATAACCCAAGCTTTGGTACCGGGGTAAACAAAGCACCTAAATATCCATGTCTATACCGACGGTAACGGAGCGCATCGTTTTAGGGTGAAACCCTCACAGCTGCCCCCCCTACACATAAGGCAGCTGCGGACTTATCCATTTCTATAGCCTATTTTTAGAGTTTTAAGAGCTATAGTGAACTCAAAATAAAACTAAGAGGTTTCTCTAGGCTTCGCCTAATCCAGTGATTGCATGCTGCTTGTAGGCTTTCCTTTTTCAGTTAAACCGTATTAAAAACGTCAAAAACATCATAATTTTCGTTCTAAAATTTCCGTAAACATAAGACTTCTCAGTAACCTTCCATCGGGCTCTCGCTCTCAATTCCGCGGGGACAGAGGGACCTCTATCTTGGCCCTAGACTCAACACTAGCTACACTCTCTACTAAGTCACTGTCTAATTGTGTAGCGCATGTAGCTCTAACTGTACATTATTAAACCTTAATAATGCACGTATATTTTAAACACGTCTTTTGTTGACCCATATCACTCGTAGAATAGGCATCGCAGAGTGTAAAGAGTCAAAATTTCATCAACTGTGAGTTTCGAGCTCTCAATAAATAAGATGTATTCTTTCGAATAAACACGCATCCGTTTGACAATAGATAATTATGTGGAAAATTTTTTTATTATTACTACGACAGGAATCATTTATTATTAGGAAACTAATTTTATAATGTGAGAATATATGGCGATCAAGAAATTTGGCTCTGTGACTACATACATATCTCGCGGCGAACCGGTGTTTTTTATACAATACAATGCTCTATGCTACTGCATCGTCTTCAATTGCACTATAAAAGGGTCCACACTCCAAAGTACTACGTATCTTCGAAACGAGACTAACAGACTCCTCAGCTCTAATGCAGCTTACTATTACATTATTGAAAAAGGATAATAATAAAACGATTAAGATGTCACAGGACTGCGTATATTCTCAAAGAACCTAATAATTTTATTGTTTCTAGATTTCGATCTGTGGGAATAGTTCTTGAATTTTCTCCGATTTTCATACGTATACTCTTTTTAGTTTAATAGCTTATTTTTTTAAATATCTGAATTCACGAAATCGATACATAAACTAGTCCATCATACCAAACTACCAAATATCTTAATTTTCAGATTCAAGATATCAAAAGACTGATATATATAATCCAATCTATGAGCCCGTGATATTATTTGCAGACTTATATTCCACGACAGCATTAAGGGAAATTCACAAAATTGGATCATCACATTAGAATTATAGTCCCCAATCAATTACAACGTAAAGTTGTAATTCTTCATAAATATTTCCACATATATTAACAACGGGTTTAGTGATCTGTTATATCATGTACCATGATTTTAGACATTGAAGGTGTGCAATATACAAGTGCTTGGGAAACACGACAAGCACTATCTCGCGATCCAGATCTTGGTTACGCATTTACGTACATGTATAGAGATTTGCAATTTGGTTAATGCTGAATGTTGAACTCATGTGGACCTGGTCCATGCTACTGACACATTACAAATGTTAACTATGTGCGTAGCTGCGGCACAAGGCCTATTAACTCCTATACACGGCGTGGTCTCACCTAACTATTGGTTCATAAAATTTTCAAAGGGGAGTCAGATGCGGACCGTACGTATAAGCAATCTAAGAATCAAATACTCAAAATGCGAAATTAGGCGAATCGGATAACATAGTCTCTTTTCATTTATACTCATTAGAATAAATCACTTTTAAGAACAAAGTGTCCGATCATCAGTGAAATTTATTTTTTTTTTTTTGTTGATTTTTTTTTTAATTTTCCTTTTGACTCCGCACCATCGTTTGTTAACAAATAGACATAATTGCATTTTTCACCATTAGTAAAAATTAGCAGTCTTAAAAAATTCTATTTCACATCCACTGCATGGAATTTATAGGGAGGACAAATCGCCCGATTCGTCTTATTGACAATAGTTTGTTATTCAACGACATTAGGCGCACGTACAACTTTAGAATCAGCGAGTAGGCCATAACTTAAAACTGCTCAATAAAGTGTGCTAAGCCGCGCGAAGAGCGGGGCTGTGGGCGACGGGATACCGGGGAGGGGTGCGGGGGGGAGGCGGGGGCGGGGGGGAGGGGGTGAGTGGAAGCGGGTGTTTGCGTTCCCCCCCCCCCCCCCCTGGATATTAGGATATTCACAAAGTCATTACTGTTGGGAAATACTACCAGGAAGATTCCAGTGAACACTGGTATCTACAGTTTCAGAACATGCAACAAAGCCACGCAAATATGCCAATAAAAAAAAAATTGCCAATTTATCACTAGATAAGTGGCTGCTAAATAATCTGATGTTTACCTTCAATTGCTTTATCTCAAATAATGGACGTTCAATATGATGCAAAAATTTTAATGTCCAATCTCGAAACTCAGTTCGATAAAAATAATTATACGAGCGCATTGAGTAATATGCGTCTAATACAATGGACATCTGAATACGAATCGGGAGACGTGTGCCATTAGTTAGGTGAAAAGCAATATTCCTTATCCGAATGATCGATAGCACTTAATTCAGCTACTAACTCTCGCAAACGGAATATACCATCTGTAATGACAAATATGACTTAAGAGAGGATGGTCCAATCGAGTGGTTATTTTTTTTTTCTTCAATAGAGTAATAAAATAATGGTTTAAATTGTTTTGTCTCCAATACGATGTCACAGTTCAAATGAACTTTGTTCTAATTTGTTGATCTTAATTTTAGAGCTTAAATTTTTCGAGTTGCTTAGTTCACGTAAAAATGCTTAATTACTTGGAGAGCGATGACAAAATTAATGTATCGGGAATTTTGACTAACACTCGTAAATGATTGTTATTTAGCCGACTCAGATTCCCGTAATACTGGATTTAGACGGTTTACTATTATTGAATTCATTTTGATCTTACCAATTTAACTTGGCGATAGCATGACCTCAGCTCGCGATTGATGAAAATGTATACCCTAAGACCCTGTTTCGTGCCAATTGATTTAAGACTAGAGTAACACAAAAAGAGAGGGAACTTACCACGAACCAAGTTTTTGGTGCTTTTGAAGTATGCGGAACTTTCATATCAGGTGCATAACATTGACTGACGATAGTTGATTTGTTTGATGGTAACAAATAGAAGTGCATTAAGATAAGTCGGATTTAGTTAATGATTGTTAATAGTTTGGATTTACTTGTCAGCCTTTTGATTACTGTTTTTACGAGACTCATTTATATACGTTAGCGTTAGCATGGTCTCGCGAAATCTGCGGAAGAGAATTTCAGTTCAAAAGTCTCGCTTAGCTTATTTATGCTGTGGAGAACATGAGTGTTTTTTATGCTTTTGACAAGCGCAATAGGATGATATGCCGATTCCTTTATGGTGTGATGTATTGATTAGACTAATTATGGAGTTTAATGTGAAATCTAGAGCTATAACTAACAACAAAGCATTGCATGCGTGTTTACGTCTACTCAAGCACGAGTGCGTTGTATTTACGGCAGGACATTTTCACAACTTGCGCCGTTTCTTATTAAAAACAATATAAAGGTAAGTGTCTCTTCTCTTACTAACGAAATCTTTGTAAAGGTTTAAGGAGATATTAATGTGCATATTATCAATTAAATGGCACTTTACAACCGACCCACTCCGATTCTTTTGAAACTTGGCACAGTTGTACACTGTAACCTGTAGCCAAATATCAAATTTTAGATTTCTACTTCGTTTTTTGCAAGAGTTACAAATTTTTAAACTTTTTACAAAAAGTGAAAAAAAAAATGAAATACTTTACCTCATAAAGCAGCCTATAACTTCTGTTCTAATTGTGCTACTGCTATGAATGAGAGCGCATTTTTAAAGTTCTTGGTGAGAGCTTCCCAGGGGTATGTAACATAATGCCAAAACTGGAATACAAATATCTAGGTCAACTTGACCTTGACCTTTGACCTTGAATATCTCAAAACATGTCCTTTTTGTTTTGCTTGATTTTTTTATATTTTAATCACCTATTATTGTTTTATAAGATTGCAGGTTTTCAAACTGCTACTGGCAAAACTTTTTAAGTTATGAATTTCTAAAGAAATAACATTCGTATGTAAGTGCAATGCAGTACTATCTATTTAATATTGTTATTAGTTTTGATTATTAAAACAATGCTCAAATTTACACAAAAATTACGTAAAGCAGACATTCTGACCCAGCCATTGGTTATGTATAAATAGTTTTTATACTTTTAAGCCTGATATGTTTTTCATGCACTGTATAAATTAATTTTGTTTACTATTGATTTTTTTTTCATTGCCAATGTTGTTGATTAAGCTTCTTGAGTTGAAATTGCATAAGTTCTTCCTGTAACAGTGTTTACATCAACTTTTTGTAATATGTTGCTTTTTGGCACTTCAAAATGTCTTCCTTTACAGGATATGCATAAGATGGCGAGGGTCCATGTGGATGCAGGAACATAATTTTAACTTCTTCAGTTTCTTTAAAGATGTTCAAGACACATCCAACCCACCAATTTCCCTCATAGATACATGTTACGAATCCCCGAATGTCAGTCAAGGGCAGTTCATTTCACTGGTATATATGCAGTTTTAAGCATTGTGGCTCTGGAATATACTTTTACGGTTAAACTGTTCCTCATCAATGGAATGAAGCAATGTAGCTGTTGTTTTTAGCAGTTTCAAAGCGTAGTTGTAATATTTCCTTTTCTGCTTCATGTTGGCATTCGGTGAAAAAAAGCAGTCTGAATATTTTCAGTTGCCCAGTCATACAGCTGGCAAGGTGTCATTATCAGTGAAATGTATGGCGTTTGCAAACTAGCACGAGCTGCTAGTCTCTTGACAATTCCTCCCAAACCACCACAAGGGACATTTGCCATGTGAGGCAGCATAAAAATACCACTCTGAAGGTACACCAAAATCAGTTTCGTGATGGCAAAGATTTATGAAATTGTTTTGGTTTTTATAGTGTGCTGCTGCACCATCTGAAAAATACAAGATATGTTTAGGTTTACCGGAAATTTTTTTTTCTAAGTAGATAAGTAAGTGTTTTTGGAAGAGATGAACTGCTGTAGTATCATGTTGCAGGGATTCCGAGGTCATAATATAGCTGATGTGTTGAATTGTTTCGATACCTTTATAATAAATTGAGAAAGGGTGTATTGTGGCTTGTGCATTATTCCAGTGGAAACCTTGTGCAGCATATTGAAGCACAAAGGAATAATTTTCAGCAAAGTCACATATAACTAAAAATTCATCTTCTTGTAATTTTGATTTTATTTCATTCTGGAAAAGTGCTTGTTCTTTAGTTATAAAAGAATGCTTAAAAAGAATTTTTAGTTTCTGCATGAAAGAGTTCACAAAATCATCTGTTGATTTAGTTATCATCATTAGTGTAGTGCGATCTCTGGATACCCACTGGTTAAATGTAATTTCTTCTATACCTTTAGAATGAAACAGCTCAGAAAGATCAGACTGAAGTTTCTCTGTTCCTGGACAGAACATGCAATCACCAAAGAAACAAGCTGGTAAAGGTGGATTACAAATAATATTTGCTATGCCTTCATTGTATGATTTAATCTTCATATCACTACCTATGCTCTTACATCCATCCAGCAATAGCTTTACATTTTGATGGGTTGTACACACACAGACTGTATGAGTACCACTTGCACCAGCAAGAACACAGTTTTTTGGGTCTTAATTCACAAAATTTTGAAAAACCAATTTTCAGATCTGGGTGTTTATCTTTAAAGAAAACATAAGCTTCTTTCAAGTTATCTTTTCTGCAGGTGTATGTTGTCCTTGAATAACTACAGAAACAAAATCTTTATTGCCTGGCATGCAACGGCTGATTTCATCAGACATATAAAACTCTTTTACTGTATTTAAAATGCCTTCATGGAAGATTTTTTCTGGTTTCAGATTTGGGGTTTCTAAAATTCTCCTGTCTTTCACTAATTGTTTTGCTCTACGTACTATGCACTTTGAAGCACCAAATTCTTTCTGAATCTTTCTAATACTCCACCTTTTTGAAAGAACTGTCAATATTTGAATTTTTAGACTTCTATCATTCGTTGATTTAAATTTCTCTTTTAACTGTAATATCATTTCACTCTCTGCATTTTCTGGTATTTCATCTGTGCTCTCAGAACCAATAATTTTCTTTTCTAATGCAGAGGCAATTCTTTTAATTTTTTTCCTCGCATAACATTTTTCTTTTATCCTGTTATTCCTTAAGGGACTTTCCCCCATAACGTTGAAGACTATTTTTTCTTCTGTAATGTTAGGCATTTTACAGAATTTTGTATGACAATATGTACATATTTTGTAGCTTGTAGAAATAGTAGGAATTTTTTTCTACCATCCAATTTTGAACAGCGCGTAAGTTTGTTTTTATTTTTCTGTGTCCTTTTAAATTAAAAGGATTGTAGCAACATATTGCACTTGAAAAATTATACATTCTCACTTAAGTCAATTTCATTTACATATAGCAATAATTGCACATGTATTAATAACTAATCATAATAATAATTAGAACATAAAAGAACCGATCACTCACATTCAAATGTGCGCTGTAAGCTAACTCATTTTTCAGAACAACTGCATACTTTTGATGACATCAATGTCAGCCAGTGAGATCGCCCGGAGATCTCATTGGCTGGAAATTTAGCATTTTAATGCTAGATTTAGCATTTTTTATTGTGACTGAGTATAAAAAATGCCAATCTAGCATTTTTTTTAGCAGGAAAATTTGCATTAAAACAAACTTAGTTAGCATTTTTATATACAAGTATTTAATACACAATTTCATTTAAAGAGGCAACAATAATAATAATAAAATGAAAATTTATTTACTCATAAATGGTTAAAGATATAAATTTGGGAACAGTTTTTATAATTAGAATTGTTGTTAGATTGTTTTCATAAGTGAAGGGGAAAAGAAAAACAATAGTACGTGGTAATGCTCTGCAGACATCTGTCGTTGTTGTTTCTTTAAAAATTCATAACTTAAAAAGTTTTGCCAGTGACAGCTTGAAAACCTGCAATCTTATAAAACAATAATAGATGATTAAAATATAAGAAAAAATCAAGAAAAACCAAAGGGACATGTTTTGAGATATTCAAGGTCAAAGGTTAAGGTCAAGTGACCTAGATATTTGTATTTATTCAAGTTTTGGCATCATGCTACATATCCCTGAAAAGCTCATACCAAGAGCTTTAAGTCCTTATTTGTTTCAGTAGCACAATTAGAACAGAAGTTATAGGCTGTTTTATGAGGAAAAGTATTTCATGTTTTTTCTTTTTTTATTAAAGTTTAAAAATTTGTAACTTTCGAAAAAGACGAGGTAGAAATCTAAAATTTGATATGTGGCTACAGGTCATAGTGTACAACCGTGCCAAATTAAAAAAAAAATTGGAGGGGGTCAGGATGAGAGCTGTGTTGATTTGACATGGAATGACCCAAGTTATGAAAAGAGACTAAGTGATGAAATTTATGAGAATCTAAAAAAAGTGTAATTTTTATACGTTATGAATTTACAGAAATCGTGTTTCAAAGCAGATAATTTCTCTTTGAATTTAATATGGAAACTGCCAAATAAGATTTTAGTAGTAAGGCAGGCTGATAAATGAAGTATGAATGATTATTGGAAATTTTTTTGGAAAATTTTTATTAAAATGATAGAGATACTATTAAAAGTGTATATCTTTATACTACTATTTTTAACATATTACTGCATTTATAACTTCAATGTTTTTGAGAAAAGTTGACTATTTCATAACAGATTTATGAATGGAATCATTCTTAAAAGTGCATTTTATGTACAAATCATTTTTGTATATAATTTTGTATATAATGCAGTATTTTTAAATGTTTATAGTAATACAAAGAAATACGTTTTTAACACAACTTTGTTTCAAGTGTACTCTGTATTTACTATGTGTTAAATCACAGTGTAATATATGTGTACCTTATTTAAAATTTGTGCATACATTTGTATTTAAATAAACATATTTGTAAATGAATGCGAGTATGTCTTAATTATATTCATAGTAATACAGTGAAACTTCTATGAGCGAACAATTCTATTAAGCGATACCCTCTTCTAACGACCATTTTTAAGGCACCGATTTTTTACCTTATCTTCTTAATTTTAAAAGGAGCGATCACGCTTCCCTCTCCGAAAATTTTCTTACGTTTTTCTTGAAGTAAACAAAAGCCACATTTGAAATCACTTACTCTCTCGCAAATCGACATGTCCATTTAAGGTAAGCAGCAGGTGCAGGTACGTGCTGGGGGAACATTGTGTGCAGCTTACTTTACTGTTGGAGCAGTGCATTGATGTGAACGAGGCTCACAAAAAAGGAAGGAAATTCGGAGAGAAAGTGGTGGCTACTTTTGACTGTGGGAAAATTGAAAAAACAAATTTTAAAGCAAATAGATTTTATTATGGCAAATTCAGATTACCTGAAGAATACCAAGACAAATGCTCTTTTCTCAGTTGTAAAAAATAAAGTAGAGAGAGAAGTCTTAGAGAGAAAAAAGACCGGTACAATTTGGAATTTCTAAATATGTTATTGAATTTTAAATTTGGAAAATCCACTTCTACAATTAATTATGTATTATTATGTAATTTGATGAATCACAGAGCAAACAATATTTAATAGCGTTTCTTTTGGGTGGGCTATCAAACGTTTATACTTCTTTGAGCGACCACCTCTCTTAACGGTCGACTTTTCATGGAACGGAAGGTGGAGCAAAACCAAGCTCAAACATCAATACCAGTGGACTAGTTTACAGCAAGACAGTCAGGACACGTACTCAACTTCCCTCACTACTTTTAGGAGGGCCCAATGCCACTCAGTTTAAATGTTTACCTTACATTTCATTGTTTACATGAATAATACTATAAGAACGTAAAATATTTACTCAAAATTTGTCATTTACATTAAACTTTAAAAAATTATTATAAACAAAAAATTATCCTGGAGATCTTTCAAAAGGGTGAACTATTCAAACTTATTTCCCGTGCCCGATCATGCTTAGAAGGGGCCCCGGTCTAAAAGATTACTTCGGGGGCCCTCACCTATATTATCACACGCATTTTTTTACATAATCATTTTTATCTCATGTTACTTCTTAAAAATTGTTTTTCTTTTCAATATCTTCAACCAATTTGTATTATTAGTGCGTATTTACTCTATTTGCAAACAAAGGCGGATCCATTTTTTCCGATGTAAATGGAAATTGTAAAGGAAATTTAGTTAAAAAAATACCTATGTGAACTCCTAACTCATTCAGCTAAGAGATTTCGGAGCCCTTATTTTTCAGGTATGCCGGGGTACTGCCCTGCTTGCCCGTGTAATAATTGTGTTCTACTTATTTCCACTAATGAATAGTTTGATATCATTTTATCAGCACAAAATCTTCGATAATAACTGTAAAGAAAGCTATTAAAATCATTATCTACTATTTGAAATAGTTCGAAAAATTTTTGTGCGAAAATATTATGAAAACACAAACTGGGTGCATATATTTTGTCCGAAAAAATACCAAAACCTTTCGGTGTCTCATTTCTTTTATTTGAAAAGGTGTAGTCGCCACATCTTTAAATAATTTTGTGGGGTGTTGAAAGGTACAATTAAAGTATCACAGGCCATTGTGCTCTCTCCCCTCCTTTGGAAACCATCTATTTAAGTGACACAGGTGTTTTGATGAGTGGGGGTAAGCAGTAGCGTAATTTTATGTCACAGATGCTTTCCAAGCAGAAAAAGAGGAATGGAACATTATGGCTCAGCCGCTTTGAAAAAGTTTTACAGAGGACAAGATTTTACGTCTCAGTCCCTTGGAGGGTTAAGATTACGCCCCCTCCTGTACAAATATATATATATATGTATATATATGTACCCACACAGCATATATATATATGCTGTGTGTGTGTGTGTGTGTGAGAAGAAAATGCATTTTATATGACAAAAGAATTCTTTTTATAGGGGGTTATAAACCCTAAACCCCCGTAGCAACGCCTCTGATTAGTGTGCTTGGCGTATATAAAATTTCAAACCTGATGCATCCATAAATTATTCAACTAGAAACACATAAATCGTCAATTTATATCGGAGTATACATTAACATTTGAATACATACATGAGTTTTGTAGAATACTGTTCTTCTTCATTTGCTAGTGTGCGGGTTTAGGCTGGTTAAATAGGATGAAGAATTGCTGCCTACATCAAGAAATATTTTCATACTTTTCTTAGAAGGGATGCGCACATCAGATGGATTCACAAGAAGGGAGCATATGGGTCTAATCCCCCCCCCACTCATATACAAAACAAATTCCGTACATCTTTAATTTTTAACATATCGATTATACAATATTTTTGACGACAAAAATAGGTCTATAATACACGTACCCATACTCTCCCTTCGTTATTCAAGCGTGAGAATGCCACTGATGCTCCTTTTTGAAGATGTATAACCCTGATAATTGAAATTAGCTTATTAGTCTTAAAATATTTTAAATTTAGTAAACTTAATTAGGTTTACTGATTGATTCACATTAAATATGTTTTGGTCTCAGAGGCGGACTACTGATGGTACATGCCTCATTTCGGACCCCCCTCTCAACTTTCTGTTTAGGAAAAGTAAAGTTTTACTGATTGTCTTTGATAAAAATATTTTCTTTGTAAAAATGAAATTTCATTTATTTAATTAATTCTAATGATTTCCTTTGATACAAATATTTTGTTCATTAATCTGAAAATTTCCATTGATAAAGATATTTTATTCATTAATCTTCATATTAGTTTAGTTCATTGTAACGAGATTTTACAGTATTTTTGAAATTACTTTAAAAAATAAACTAAGAACATTACCTCACTGGAACATTAAACGTGATTTATTTAGATCGTATTTTTCATTAGACATGGCTTTTTCAGGAATTCTCTGTTTGTTTTGGCGACATCATTAAAATCAAAACGTGAAAGTTCAGGGCTAATTTTGACATTTAGAAGATATTTAGCATTAAATATTGAAAGTCTACCGCTTTCTGTCGAAACAATGTTCCCTATAATAGAAAATACTCCCTCAACTGGGGCAAACGTACCAAGTAAAGTCATCAATCACAAACTGAACCAATTTAGAACTTTGCGGCATGAAATAACAGACATCTGAAAAAACCTTAAAAATAGCTTTCCACTTCTCTTCATTAATAATCAGTACAATAACTTAAAAGATAATTTTAAATAAATTTTAAATATTTATTAGTTTTTCAGTCACTTTTGGGGCCCCCTTCAAATTCTGAGAGAGAAGCTCAAGCTTTCCGAGTATTTTCGGTAATCCGGTCCTGGATATTGGAATGTAGCCACTGCCTATTACTCGAAATTTACTTTATCGAGAAAACGTTCAGGGAGTGGTGGAGTGCGCGCCTCCCTACTTTTTAATATTTTTATGATTGATTATTAATTACACAAAGGGCATTCCATAAAAACTGAGAGTAAAATCATAAAAAATCAAGAAATATATTTACAGCAAAAAATACATCATTCTTTTTCAAAATACCTTCTGTCAGATGATATGCAACGGTCCCATCGTTCAACCCCTTTTCAAAACAAGTAGAGAAGCCCTTTTCTGGAAGCTGCTTCAAAGAACCCTCCACTGCTGAAATAACTTCAGAATCTGTGTTAAATTTTCTGAGACGGAACTTCTCCTTCAACCTCGGAAACAGCCAGAAATCGCAAGGTGCGAGATCTGGACTGTAAGGGGGATGTGGCATGATTTTAATATTGCATTTACTAAGACATTGCTGAACAGAAGTAGCGACATGAGGGCGAGCATTATCATGATGTAATGTCCAATTCATCACGATCATTCATAACTCATCTCCATTTCTCTAGGGCAAATAAAAGAGTTCTTTAAACAAGCACGGAACTAGGAAAATAAAATCGTCTACTTCGTTTAGAATTTTGTATAAACGTACAGTTAACAGTTTGAAAAAATCGCCTGCACTTCTATTTTTTAGTTTCGCGGTGTTGCCACTACGTACAAAAATAACTCTCAGTTTTTATGGAATGCCCTTTGTAAATATATTTTACGTAATCTATAAAACTGCTTCTTCGTCAAACTTTCTTGAATAAAATTAATACTTTAGTTCGGAGGGAGGGAGGGAGCCAGTGCTCCCTCAATATTTTTTGAAAAATATTTGTTTAAAATCTTTTTCCTGTAGTTAAAATACTAAAGGAGAAAGTGATTGGGAAGATGAATTACATTAAACGCTTCCGTTAAAATACGCTTTCCCCGTGCAATTGTTTTCTTAGCACTTATTCAGATGTTCGATAAATAAGAATTCAGATGTTCGGTGTATGCGCCATTTGGTATAAAAACTATCATCCCCCCATCTTGACGGAAGTTCCTCTGCTCTTCCTCGCGGTAGCCGGGGGATCAGTTAAAAATTCGCCGCGAGTCAGGGTCACAGGGAGTAGGGGAAAAAACGTTCCTGACACCTGTTACCCAGCTATTTTGTTACGAAAGAAAGAGTGTCCATTTTTGACCACATTTTGACCTTATCGGTGTGCTGTATCGTCATTAAAGGTAGATCGTCGGATACGGATATGAAAACGAATAGTTTGTTTTTATATCCGTGGATACGGATAATTTTTTTCTCATATCCGAGAATACGAATATGGGAATTTGAATACGGATGACTTTGTTTGGGAATTATTAGAAGAACACGTTATCTTATTTTTAAACAAACATCTGTTTTAAAATTTAAAAGAAATTAACCTTTTCTGCTGTTATTTCGATATGTGACCCCCTCAAATCTTTCATGTGTCCCTCCGAATTTTCAGTGGTCCGGGAGCGGTGATAATTCTTCTTGAGAAAGCTAAAGTTCTCTTAAGTATATTAAACATATGAACTGTAAGAGTAGCAATTTGGGGCGCGTGTAACCTCTCTGTCCCCAAAACTTTTTCTTTTAAACATTTATTTGAGGGGTCATTTTAACCGTTCCCTTTAAAGAAAAAAAAACTGTCTGCGTCTTGAGAAAATATTATTTAAAAAAAACTATTCACTACCAGATGGGGTCCTTTCACGTGACGTCACAGCCTGCCGAATACGTATATCACGTGATCTACCTCCATCGTCTGCTAGCAGCTAGCGAGTTTGTTTTGATTTTAACGGCGATCTCATGATGGGTGAAAGTGGTTATTTAAGCCTTGCTAAGCAATATAATAGATAGAATAGAAATAAAAGGACTCGCAAAAATGTTTTAAAACATTTTAATAACGATATAAGTTCAGTAGTCAGTTTTGTAAAGATAATTTTTTGTACAAAGGCATAAATGCAGATTAAACTCGCAAAATAAATTTGCGATTTGTATATGTTTTCGTTAGAGTTGGAATGTTAAAGTTTTATTGTGAGTATCTATTAAGTTTTATTGTTTCTTTACGCCTTTATGTTAATTATTTTCTTTTGAAATACATAAACGGCAATTCATATTCTTTCTAACACTGCT
>JAWZYV010000513.1:0-19866 GCA_038373885.1 Cheiracanthium punctorium
TAATCTTTAAATAAATATTAAACTAAATTTTGCTGAGTATTGGCTGTATTGATTACTTATTCAATATTTGCTGTCAATATATGGATATATATTATTCCAGTAAAAATGTAGGTCTCATTTTAGTTTTGTTTTTCTTATAATAATGTCACTTGACTAAATAATTACGATGTTACAAAATGTTCGATAAGTATTCTGCATGCTACCATACATTTTGTTTTGTTTGTTCTGAAAGAAAAGTTCGCTTTTTTATTTTTTATAAATTTCATAATACAGTTCTTATTGCTTAAAGGTAGAATGCCTATCTTAAACATTGTGTATCAATTGTGATTTAAATTGACAAAATACCGTCCAAGTATGTTTGATAATTCTCATTCATAACAATAGATTTTTAGTAGGAAATGTTTTACAGTAAGCCAATTCTAATATTAATACTGTGGTTTTACTATACATAGATAATAATCACCAATTTCGGCAAAGCATCACCATATTATCCGCGGATAATCTACCGCTGCGGATTATCTAAAGAAATAATTTTCTTCTACTTGAAAAAAAGCACCTGCGGATTATCAGTTGCTGCGGATTATAAGCCGGAAATTACGGTAATAGCCAGTTCAAATGAGAAAGAGCACATGACTCATCTTGAAACTCTGTTTAAAAGACTAAACAAATACGGCATTAGAATCAATTTGTCTAAAAGCATTTTTGGGTCACTGAACTACCATTCTTAGGTTACTTGGTTAACGAACACGGCATAAAACCGCTGCCTAGCAAAGTTAAACCAATTTTAGACTTCGAACAACCCCAAACATGTAAAGGTTTAAAACGCTTCTTAGGACTCTTGAACTTTTACAGACGGAATGTCCCGCAGGCTGCTAAATTACAAGCGCCTCTAAATGAGCTTTTAAAAGGCTATAAAAATAATAGCAAAAAGGTTATTTCGTGGACAACCGAAACATTAGAAGCCTTCACAAAGTGTAAGGAATCGCTAGCTAACGCGGCATTATTGGTACATCCCAACCCAGACGCACAGCTTTGCTTATGCACCGATGCAAGTAGTACATCTATAGGCAGTTCTCTCCACCAGATCAGCTTAAAGCAGGATACACAAGTAATCGAGCCCTTAGCATTTTATTCTGCTAAGCTCACACTTGCACAGCAGAAATGGTGTACTTATGACAGAGAATTGTACGCTATCTACGCATCTATCAAGTATTTTAAGCACTTTCTCGAGGGCCGTGTTTTTACGGTTTTCACGGATCATAAACCCATCACCTTCGCCTTTAATCAGAAGGGAGATAAATGGTCTCCTAGGCAACTGAGACACCTAGACTACATCGGTCAGTTTAGTACGGATATTCGCTACAACCCGGGACGCGACAATATCCCTGCCGATTTCTTTTCTAGAGTCGAATCCATTACCTTCCCGAGTACATTAGATTACTCAGCAATCGCAAAGGCACAAGAGGGTGACAAAGAACTTGAAAAACTAATCAGTACACACACTAAATTAGTATTTAAACGAATGACAATTCCAGAAACTCAAACTCCCTTGTATTGTGAGGTATCTACAGACAAAATTCGTCCGTATATTCCAGAATCCTTTCGAAAGAAAGTATTTGACAATTTACATAACTTGTCTCACCCAGGTATGAAGGCTACAGCTAAGTTGCTAAGTTCTCGTTTTATTTGGCCTGGCATTCAAAAGGATTCGCGGACTTGGACGAAATGTTGCATTTCTTGTCAGTTGACTAAGACGCAAAGACATACAAAAACCCCAATACAGAATTATACTGTTCCAAGAGATAGATTTGACCACGTACACATAGATCTAGTCGGTCCTTTACCCGTAAACAAAAATTTTAAATATTTAGTTAGAATGATCGACAGATTTACACGTTGGGTTGAAGCAGCACCCGTCACTAACATAGCCAGCGACACTGTTGCTAGAGCGTTTTACGAAAACTGGGTAGCAAGGTTTGGCGTGCCCACAACTATTACAACCGACCAGGGTCGGCAATTTGAATCTCGCTTGTTTAATTCTCTTTTACATCTATTTGGAATAAAAAGAAATCGTAGTGCAGCTTATCATCCACAGGCCAATGGCCTTATAGAGAACTGGCATAGAGGGTTGAAAACTGCGTTGAAAGCCTGTCTGACCGACCAATGGTTGGAAAAATTGCCTACTGTTCTATTAGGACTTCGTTCCGTCTATAAAGAAGAGTTGAGAGCAACCACGACTGAGCTGGTATACGGCATTTTGCTTCGACTCCCTGGAGAATTTTTCCAGCCCTCTGCAACAGATATTAATGTTCCAGACTTCATTCGACAACTAAAGCAGCAGATGGAGCACCTAGTACCTCGACCAACGTCTTCTCACGGCCGTGAACAAATATTCATTCCCAAATCACTAGCTACTTCCAAAGATGCATATGTCCGTAAGGACTCTGTGAAACCACCGCTGTGTCCACCGTACGACGGACCATTTCCTGTGCTAATGAGAACCAATAAATTTTATAAAGTTTTAATCAAAGGCCAGGAAAATATAGTCACCGTTGATCGATTGAAGCCTGCTTTCACTTTGAACGAGCAACAGGTAAAAATTGCTGATCTGACCGGAAACACTACGGTCACACGCGCAGGACGTACCAGCAAACCCCCGGAACGTCTGCAAGTTCGTTTCCACTAGGAGGGGGGTACTGCGGCGGCAGCACTTTGCGTTATGTCCCTCTCCACCTCCAGGACACGAGTCTCCAAGAGAATCGACTTGAATGCACGAGAGGGATTTCGCAACCAGGCTAGTTTTTTCCACAACCAGGCTAGTTTTTTCCACAAAAGCAGATTTATGCTAAAGCAGAGATATGCTAATGTGAACCGTGTTGCTATGTGAACAGCGACACTATATAAGGTCTGTAGCTAGTTACTAACGTATGTAGCGAGTTACTACGCCTGGGGTATAGTCCCCTTTTTGTATTCGGCACAAGGTGCCAGATTGTGTTTTATCTGTTTTATGTTTTCGTTTTAATAAAGTGTTATGTTGGGAAAAGTTGTGTTCAATCGTGAATACACACATGTACAATGAGAAGGGCAAAAAGTTATCATCTGCCACTTCACGTTATTTATTTTTCCTAGCCTTTGTTCATGAGTATTGAGCCTCAACTCTACAAAATATTTTAACATGACCCAGTAGGATGTTGATATTTCGATTTTTATACATAATGATTTTAAAAGAAATCATCCCTTGTTCAAGAAGTTGACATCAGAAATTTATCTATTATTTCTGTTATCAGTAAAAATCGAAGAAAGTCGCAAAAATATCCAGGCACAAATGGGTTAACGAAAACCAAATTATGTTGGATTTCGTAACCGAGGAAATTAATTTTTATTTTAGCAAAATCGCATTTCTTTTTATTTAACTTAATGTTTTCTTCCTCATAAATTTGGAATACAATGGCTGCATTCGTAAAAGACAAACTCGTTGCACGAGTTTTCGTAAGAAAAGTGGAATGCGTGTTTTTAGTGCTGTCAGTAGTTATCAGTTTCCTTTGACTTACGAACAACTTCAGTTTATAATACGAACAACTTCAGTTTATTTAGTTTCGTCGCCTAGGAGATGTGTTTGTTTACAATTCCCGAATGCGTTAATTTTGCTGAGGAGAGTGTTTAGTACACGCTCAAAATAAAATCAACAGGATTTTTAAAAGAAAGAGTGGCCATAATTGAAGTGCACAAATCAAAATTTAGAAATTTCAACTTAAACTTCATTCTTTCAAAAGTATTTAGCAAGAGAAGTTCAAATTTCGCTAATAACGGATTAAATCAATTTCAATCTCAACACTAAAACATGCATTTTTGAATTTACTAAAATGAAAAATACAAGAAAATGATTACCTTTGAAAAATTATGTACCTTCGTAGCATTTTCTAACGTACGCATGAATTTCCTCCTCGAAAAAATAATATTTGCAGCTTTAGAAAACGTAAAATACTTTTCACAATAACATACTTTTCCATAACAACGGACGCCATTTGAAAACAACAACAACGTGCAGCAAGTGTATCTTCTAAACAACTGACGAAAACTTAGCAAAGATCGGTTTATTTCGTTTGAAACTAATCGCACTGAGTTTTGTATACGAACGTTCTAGTTAAAAAACTTTATGCACTCAGTTTCCTTTACGAACGCCTTAGATGGAAACTCATTGCACCAGTGTAACTCGTTGGGCGTTTACGAATGCAGCCACTATATCGTCAAGTTTGGGCGGGGCCTTCGCAATTAGTAACGGGCCTGCGCGTGTATTTTGATGAGCCATCCAAAGAGGCCTACGGATGTTCGAGTCTTCACGTATACACCAGGCATTTCTTAAGCTTCCCAGTGCTTTCAAACGATATTTAATGTAGTTTTAAGTAGTAATTGTGTTACTAATTCAAGTACGAACTCATGATTAATTTGTTTGCTATGATACATATTGACATAAAGAAAATAGATGCATATAATTTGAAGGCTAAACAAAGTATCGCTTACTCTCATGATTCACGATTGCTTATTTTAGTTTCACAAGTGGATATTTAATATACTTTAAAATAACTAAATACACAAATGAGAAAGACATTTTTATAATGAATATTTCATGAACGTAGTCGTATTTCCTACGTTATTTTAAACAATTCAAGATCAATCTTTAACAAATGATGTATTAAAGCGCATTTCAGTGTTTTCGGGATATCCTGTATATTGGAGAAAATTGATAAAATACGCTCTATAGCGTGATCCCTAAATTAATTATTCTTTAATAAAGACATTTCATGTAGCATATATTATTCTTTTGTCGCTTTCTCAATCGAACTTAGGAATTGAGCAAGCATAATGAACGCTTGTACAAAATATTAACTACATTTGAAGTTTCTGTATAAACAGGCAAAAAATCAATAATTTATAATTTACTGTATTTCTGCACTGTACCAGATGTAAGTCTTAATCACATAATCAAGGCGTATATAACTGATAAATAAATATTTACAACTGGCAAAATTAAATTGTCTAAATAGTATCACAACGTCATGCTTATTTACAAGAATAAAAACTACTCAAGTAATACGATTTCTGATTAAAATAATTTATTTATAAATAACATATGAGTAATTATTCTCTAAACATGATTTACATACATATTTTTAGAATTTCTAAATACATTATAAGCGTTCACTTACCTTACATTCAGAGCAAAATGTTCGAATTTTAGGATAAATTTTCATGAAAGAACATGGCGCAAGATTCACAAAACGATTACCTACATCTAAAGTTCTTTAGTACGACAAAAGTATAAAAAAATTGTTTTAAAATAATAAAATAATATAACATTTATAATACTTAGAATAATAAAATAGAATACTGTGACTCCGGAAAACAGGCCTCAATGATAAACTCATTTTTAGCGAGGGCAACGCATAAGCAGGCCCGTTGCTTAGCGATGGCCCCGGTTTGGGATGAGAACTGTTAAAAAGTATTTGGTAAAAATTAGTAAAAGCAGTGCATGAAGTCAAAACATGACGAATGGTCAGTTGGGTATGACAATGAGGTCACTCAGGAGAAGGTTCACCTAACAATAGGTGTTTATGAGTTAGTCTGGTGCGACCAATCCGGAGGCGTGTCAAAATAACATCATATTTGCGATAGGAAAAAGTCGACCAGTGGATGATAGAAAGATGTATAACTATGAAGTTTGTTTTCAGTTTGGCTGTTCCAGTCGTTCATCCAGCTATTGTTTATTAGATGAGTGACACCAGATTTTATGTCATTATAAGGAAGTTGGACTGATTAAGGGAGGGTGGCATCTTTAGCCAAAGAGTCTGCCTCCTCATTCCCCGGTATCCCTACATGGCTCGATCCAGCAGAAGAGTATTTTAAATCCATGATTGGTGAGGTGTGTATGCAGCTGTAGAGCCTTGGCAACATAGCTGTGGGTGGCACGACCAGATTTAAGGTTTTCTAGTACGCTTAATGAGTCCGAATATATAATGAAATGAATCTTGTTCTTCCCAGAGATATATAATAGGCTCTTATAAATGGCGAGCAGTTCAGCAGTGAAAACAGAGCAAAATTGGGGAAGAGTGTAATTGAAAGTTTTCGTTCTATCAGTATACGCAAAGCCCACATGAGTTGCAGATTTGGAGCCATCAGTGTATATTTCTTCGTAATTTGGGTAAGTGTTCTTGTGATGGTGGAACAGCCGTTGATAAATGAGAGTGTCAGTGTTGTCTTTTCTAAAGTCTTTAAAGGGATTCAAATAAGATATATGTGAGGCGGTCCAAGGGGGTATCTCACTAGGAGAACAAGAAAAGACGTCAACCTCACTTAGCTGAGTGCCAGTGATGCTCCTGCGGACCCTCAGTCCAAAAGGAGGTGTTCATGAGGGTCGGTTCTGATAAAAATGATCCAGATGATAATCTATAAATGAATCCAGCACAGGGTGTGAGGCATTAGAAAGAATGCGATAATAAGTATTGATCGAGAGCCT
Source organism: Cheiracanthium punctorium (assembly GCA_038373885.1). Taxonomy (NCBI): domain Eukaryota; kingdom Metazoa; phylum Arthropoda; class Arachnida; order Araneae; family Cheiracanthiidae; genus Cheiracanthium; species Cheiracanthium punctorium. The sequence continues at coordinate 6,515 of JAWZYV010000513.1, forward strand.
GTGACGGGTATGAGTGAGCGATGGCTCATGACAGGTTATGTACAAACTCTGTATAGGATATGTTCTAAACGCACCAGAACAAATACGCAGTGCAATGTGATGCACGGTGTCAAGTTTTTTATAATGGACTTGCAAGCTGACCCATAGACACAACAGGCGCAGTCCATTTTTGAGCGAATGACAGCTCTGTAGATGCGTAAAAGGGAGGCCCGGTCTGCTCCCCCAAAAGTGTTGGATAATACTTTTAAATTATTTAGATTATTCTCGCATTTGCTGCGGATGTGAGCAACATGTTTTGCAAACGTTAGTTTTTTGTCAAAATTGACTCCTAAAAATTTTGTACAGTCTGTGACATTTATTTTGGAATGACCCAGATAAAGTTCAGGATCTGGGTGGATCCCACGTCTCCTGCAAATGTGAATAGAATCAGTCTTTTCGGTAGATGTATTAAAGCCGTTTATGTTAAACCACTTTAATAGACGGTTGATAGTATTTTGCAGTTGCCACTCTATGAATCGCATGTCTTTGCCTTGACAAGAGATCTGTAGGTCGTCCACATATAAACTGCCATGAACGGATGGAGGGATAGGATTTCATTAATTTTAATAGGGTAACGCTAAGGACAGACCCTTGGGGTACTCCTTCTTCTTGAATGAAGTTATTTGACAAGGTATCATTTATCCGTACCTTAAAATTTCGAAGCGAGAGGAAGTTCTTAATGAAAGATGGTAGGTTACCACGGAATCCTAAATTATGAAGGTCTCGGAGGATACCGTACCTCCACGTCCGGTCATAAGCTTTCTCTATGCCAAAAGATATTGAGACTAGGTAGTTTTTCCTTAAGAAAGCATTGCGAATCTGGGTCTCCAAGTATAAAACATTATCAATTGTAGATCTGCTTCTTCGGAAACCACTCTGAAAAGGGTGTATATGGCCCTCAGTTTCTAAAATATAAACCAGGCGAGCATTAACTATTTTCTCTATGAGCTTGCTTAAGCAGCTATGGGACGATAGTTGGCTATGGGACGATAGTTTTTGGGATTCGTTGTATCTTTACCAGGTTTAAGAAAGTGAATAGCTATTGCATTTCTCCAAGAGGAAGGAAAAGTGTGTTTATGGCTGCATTCGTAAACGACAAACTCGTTGCACGAGTTTTCGTAAGAAAACTGGAATGCGTGTGTTTAGTGCTGTCAGTGGTTATCAGTTTCTTTTGCCTTTACGAACAACTTCAGTTTATTTAGTTTCGTTGCCTAGGAGACGTGTTTGTTTACAATTCACGAATACGTTAACTTTGCTGAGGAGAGTTTTTAGTACACGCTCAATATAAAATCAACAGGATTTTTAAAAGAAAGAGTGGCCATAATTGAAGTGCACAGATCAAAATTTAGAAATTTCAACTTAAACTTCATTCTTTCAAAAGTATTTAGCAAGAGAAATTCAAATTTCGCAAATAACGGTTTAAATCAACTTCAATCTCGACACTAAAACATGCATTTTTGAATTTACTAAAATGAAAAATACAAGAAAATGATTACCTTTGAAAAAGTATGTACCTTCGTAGCAGTTTCTAACGTATGCCTCAATTTCCTCCTCGAAAAACTAATATTTGCAGCTTCAGCGAACGTAAAATACTTTTCATAACATTACTATTCCATAACAACGGACGCCATTTCTAAACAAAAACAACGCGCAGAAAGTAAAACTCAACGAACCTAATTCGTTCTCAGTTTACTTCGTTTGAAACTAATTGCACTCAGTTTTGTATACGAACGCTCTAGTTTTTAAACTGAAAGCACTCAGTTTCCTTTACGAATAACTTAGATAGAAACTCGTTACACGAGTGCAACTCGTTTGGCGTTTACGAATGCGGCCTATGCCAGATTCTATTATATAACGGTAAAAGTGTTAGTAAAGAGTCATGGGATAGATGTTTGAGCATCACATAGGTGATGCCATCAGGGCAAGGAGATGTATTTGAGGTTTGTCTTAAGCAGTGGGTAAGTTCATTGATGGTAAGTGAATTGTTGTATGAGAAGTAGGTTGAGGTTTTAAAATTTAAAGTATGTCTTTTGGATTGTTGTTTATAGGGAAGAAAACTATTTGAGTAAGAAGTACTGCATGATGTAAGAGCGAGGGTTTGTCCAATGGTATTGTCTATTTCTTTTGTATCTGAAATAGTTCGGTTATTCATGGAGAGGCAGGATACAGCGTGGTTATTGTAGATTCCCAAGGATCTTTTTGTTTTTGTCCATAGCTCCTTACTAGTTGTGGAGGTTGAAATGCTGGAGACGTACTTGACCCAAGATTCTTTTTGAGATAGACGCCTGATTTTGCGAGCATAGGCTTTTGCTTTTTTATAGCTGATAAGGTTTTCGGTGGTAGGATACCGCCGAAAAAGGTTCCATGCCTTCTTTTGCTGCTTTTTGGCGAGGGAGCAATTTTTGTTCCACCACCCACCACGGAGCCCAACAAAGGGATGTTTATACTTGCACCAGTGCTAGTCGGGTCTATACGCGCACAGTACATCCCTGTAAGCAGTGTCCACCCTTAACGACGTGCCCAGCAGAAGACCGATTGCTTGATCCCTAGCAGTTGAGCGAGTCAGTACCACCAGCCGATTGATACACAGGGGAACGCTGTGTACCACCCGTTTACCCGAAGCTGAGGCCAAAGTAATGTGTTGAAGTGTATCCCGTCCCTATGGAAATTCCGTTCAGATGATTTCCCTTACGGGAACACCCCTCAATAGGCCCGTTTACATGTGAAAATGGAAAATCCCGGGTTAAAGCGGAGTACAGGGAAAAACTCGCACTGCATCATGGGAAAGCGGGGTCGACGAGGAATCTTTCTACCCCGCATTTTTTCCCCTAAGAAGGGGAAGCGGGGTAGAAAGCAGTGTAAGTCCAGGGATTTACTCCGCATTTTTGCACATGTAAACGGGCCCAATTACCAGGATACCCATTTCCGGGAACACGGGTCTCCACGCACGGCAAACACTTGGGCAGTTTAACCGCCAATAGAGCAGTTTCAACCACGTGACCGGCACTGGACTCAACCAATAAAAGCTCGTCTTTGAAGTGACGTCTGTCCACCAGGATTTTGAATGAACCAATAGGAACCTCATATTATTCCACCAGGATAGAATAGTGACGTAATCTGAAACTGCCCTATAGAAGCTGACGGCACAGAGCGACCGCAGCTTCTAAAGGGGGCCCCCTCACCTCCTAGGAGGAAACTACTCTGAGGGAGAAAGGGAAGGTAAAAGAAAAGTAGAGAAGAGGGTAAATAAAAGAGAAGCGAAAGATCTCTGGGGCCCCGGGGATGCGACACCCGTGAAAACCTGTAGAAGGTCTTCCCCCTGAGGGGTAATTTAAGTTTAATTAATAATTTTTAATAATGATAAAACAATAAGATATCTAGTAGATTAATATAAAAACTTATTGTTGATACTTATAAGGATAATTTTAAAAGATATCAGAATGTATTCTATCTCTAGTATTCGGAATTTTAAATTATTCTTTTAAAAAAACCAATTGGTTGGGTTTTTTTTGAGAAAAAAAAACCATTTGGTTTAAACCATGCCAATTTTGTGTGTGCGTGAAGAAAATGCATTTTGTATGGCAAAAAAATTCCTCAATGGAGGGTTATAACCTCCCCCCTCAGTAGCCACGCCACTGATGTATTCATATACATAAATAATAAATACATTACTTTAAAGTAACACTCGTTCAGTTTCAGTGTACATATATACACACGTATATATGTACTATTTATAAATATATAATAAATGCATCTAACTATTATTAATTTCTCTTCGGACAATCGCGACGACAGCCTCCTAGTTAAGGGTCTCAAGAAAAATCTGAAATCAAATCAAATTATTAATTTTAATTACCAAAACAAAAAAAAAAAGAGATAACAAACTGCACAATTAATTGGAAATGTAACCGATGCGTAAAAACTTCTAAGTGCACATACATAATATATAATAAATACATTTGTAACAAGGGCTGTATTTTGTATATAGTTTTGATTTCATTTCAATTACCAAAAAAAAAAAGAAAAAAAAACGAGAACAGTCCGCATGATTAATAAATAGGCAGTGCGACCCTTGCTTAAAAACGTCGAAGTACTTTCCCCACGGACCCATCTTCTAATGCATTTCTCCCTGCGCAGGCGCGTGTTTTCCTCTATCAAACTGGTGGGTAGAAAAGTCTAAGCTTTTCTATTAGGATTTCATCTTAGCTGTGCTGGTGTGTAAACCCACCAGGTATATGGCACAGCCAACACCGACCAATAACACCTCTACAGTGGACCTCGGTCCATTGATGCTGTATGCAAGCACCTTCAACCAGAGATACAATGCTACAAACTGTGACAACTACCAATTACTTATGGGCTATCTGAACTTCTTGGACGAGAAGAGGAAAGCACAAGACCCCATACTTGCGGAGGTAAGTGATCTGCATGATTCAGTTACCAGCCTCATTCAATCCCCTTTACTTGAAAACATAACAGAAACGCAAGGTTTCCGATATTATTATAGTACTTGTAAGAAAACAGTCGACAAAATCTTGAGCAAGACTGGAATTAGCTTAAACATTAAAAGTTTTCGTACCGGTAGCAAGCGTAAAACTACTAACAACAATGATCTCCCGTCTGCTAAATGCGCCATAATAGAAATTAGTCACACAGCTGAAACTCATGACAATCATGATTTATCTGAAAACTTACACACCAGTGATATGGACGACGTCCAATCTAACATCGAAGTCGAGAGTCATGCTCAAGAAAGTAGCGTAACTCAGAACAGTCTCACTAAAAAGAATGTGAACATCGTAGTCTATTGTGAAATTAAAACAAACATTATCGAACAATTGGGTAAAATAAACGATCTTCTAAAAACCGACTTTGACGCTAAAATAGCCGGAGAGTACGTTAAAATAACCCTTAAGGACCCTAACAAATTTCGCTCTCTCCAAACATACCTCAGTGAAAATAATATCGGATTCCAGTCAATGGATCCTAGAGAGCTTAGACCACGCAAAATCATCATAAAAGGCATCAAATCAAATACACCTTGCCAGGATATCGACGACTATCTGCGGGAACACAAATTTGAACCCTTAAGTATAACATACTTAACAAACAGGAAAACCAAAAAACCCCTTGACATATTTCTCATCTCACTTAAACCCACGCCAAACCACGCGGATATCTATAATCTTAGAAAATACTACTGGCTTGATATTACTGTTGAAGACTACCGAAAGCCAAAAATACGTCAGTGTTATAACTGCCAAGCCTATGGACACTCGTCCATGACATGCTCCCTAACCCCCAAGTGTCTAAAATGTGGGGAGCCCCATTTGGTCCGTAGCTGTCCTACCCGAGGGCAGGAGTACTTTAAATGTGCTAACTGTACTGGCACCCACCCTGCAAATTATCGGGGATGTCCAAAAAATCCTGCAAACAGAAATAAACACCCAGGCGCTGTTAGCGAAATCAAAACCAAACAAAACGTCCAAACAAACATACTAAATAACCTACAAACATTTATGCCTGCCCCCACCCCTAAAGTGTCAGCATGGGAGAAACCACCATTAACCAAACCCCAGGAAGAAGATCACTGCTGCGCTCTACAACACCTGGCAAGTACATCCAGCAATAATAACGTAGAACCTCCACCTACTACTCAAATCATATCCGCCGATGAATTCAGCGAGTTGTCGGAGGACGAAGAACCTTCTACAAAACCCGTACACAAACCTAACAAACCTAAAAAGCGACCTTGGAAACACCAAAGAGAAGCTAAAAAACAGCTTCCAGAAAAACCGCAAGCGAACACAACGAAAGCTCCTGAAACGCACACATACTTTACAAACTTTATGGATATCACGAAATCTATCAAAGAGATATCTAAGATCATAGACATAACTAAAATCATTAACTACTTTAAAGAGCTTTCTTCTAAAATTACCAAACATACTGAGCCCATTGAACAACTTTGTATTATTATGGAGCTCACTCAAAAGTACTTTATCCAATCTATCAATGGCTAGCACAACCAAAAACTTCTTGCGCGTTCTATACTGGAACGCAAATAGTCTTCACCAAAAAATTAGTGAGTTAAGAAACTTCTTATCGTACGGGGAGTACGATGTTATTTTATTGCAAGAAACCAAACTAAAAAAACACATAAGGTATAACATCCCTAATTACATACTGTACAGAAACGACCGCCAATGTAGTCGTACAAATGGTGGCACTGCCATCTACGTAAAAAATGACATACCACACTATCCAGTAACGGACTTAACTCACGAAATACTGGAAGCAAACTCCATTATTATTACTGGTGACCCTCAAAAACATATAATGCTGACATCTGCATACGTCAGGCACGGACATCCTTTCCCGACTAAAGACATTCACAACATATTCAATTACTGCGAAGCAAATGTTATTGCTGGTGACTTTAACGCTCACCATTTCGCATGGGACTCCAAATACAACTGCCCCTTCGGCACATCCCTACTAAAATTTATGATCAATAACAACATACGTATGGCTGTTCCACCCCTTCCTACTCATTACGCCACTAACGGATCATCGTCCATAATAGACCTTGCTATTTACAAAAACATGAATCAAACAATCCAAAGCTCTGTGCTACAGCGGTTTGACTCCGATCATCTCCCAGTGCAATTTGACATTAACTTAAACATTGCACGGCATCCTCAGAATGTTCACTTAAAAACAAACTGATAGACTACACGAACCGACTGCTAAGCGCACCTATTTGCCTTCCTGATATCCACAATACTGAAGACATTGAACGCGAGACTACTCGCATCACGGACATAATAACGTCCGCTTACTACAACTCATCTGAACCGGTCAAAAACAACGGAGCTATCAAACTCCCTTCTCACATTAACCCATTTGTGCCTGGATATTTTTGCGACTTTCTTCGATTTTTACTGATAACAGAAATAATAGATAAATTTCTGATGCCAACTTCTTGAACAAGGGATGATTTCTTTTAAAATCATTATGCATAAAAATCGAAATATCAACATCCTACTTGGTCATGTTAAAATATTTTGTAGAGTTGAGGCTCAATACTCATGAACAAAGGCTAGGAAAAATAAATAACGCTTTCGACTAATAGCGAAAATGCCGTCCCAAAAAAGGGACACTAGGCATAAATGGGTTAAAGAAAAAATTAGGCAGCGTAATACTGGCAGGAAATTATACCAACGCACTCGTAGTCCCATAGACAGGCAAAACTATCACAAAATAAGAGCTGAAACTAGAGTACTACTACGAGCCCATTCAAATGAAAACTGGGAAAATTTTATCACTAGCCTTAACCCCGAAGACAGTTCAGTGTGGAAGGCACTGAAAAAAATAAAAAACCAAAAATCGCATATCCCTCCCCTCAAAGAAGGCAGCAGTTACGCCTTAACCGACTACGATAAAGCAAATACACTGGCTAGAACATATGAAAAGCAATTTAGCCTCCACGAAAACATTGCAGTGGACCCAACTACGGATTACCATATAAAGGAGACTGTCGATAATTTCCTTCGCACTCCTTGTACAACTGAAATCTCCCCCACAAAACCGACGGAGCTGGTTATGATAATTAAAAAACTGTTAATTAAAAAATGTCCTGGAAGCGACAAAATTAGTAACGTCATGCTAAGAAATATGCCTGCACGTACCCTCATTTTCCTGACCTCGTTGATTAACCACATACTCAAATTAAAATACTTCCCAAAAGCCTGGAAAACATCAATCGTCTGTCCTATACCCAAGCCAAATCAAAGCAGCACCTCACCTAGCTCGTACAGACCGATTAGTTTATTAAGCGCCTTAAGTAAATTAGCGGAGAGAGTCATACTCCACCGCATTCAAGAACACCTCACTCGAAACAACATTATTATTCCCGAACAATTTGGATTTAGAGAACAACACAGTACGACTCATCAACTCCTTAGAGTCACAGAACATATCGCTGAAGCAATGAAAGAAAAAAAGGAAGTCGGTATTCTCCTCCTAGACATATCAAAAGCGTTTGACAAAGTATATCATACAGGCCTCATGTACAAGCTCATACAAATCGGCATGCCAGACTCTCTAATTCATTTAATTCATAATTACCTTTCTGACCGTACATTTATGGTTCGAGTAAACAATACTCATTCTAACCGCACTCCTATAAATAGTGGTGTTCCCCAAGGTTCAATCCTGGGACCTACACTGTTTAACTTGTACGTCAACGATATCCCTAGAAATCCGTACACCACACTTGCTCTGTTCGCCGACGATACGGCGATTATTTGCAGAGCTCACCACCCCACAGTACTCTCAAGATGCATTCAAGCACATATTGACGCTCTCGAAACCTGGCTCGATACCTGGAAAATTAAACTAAACTCCGACAAATGCCAAGCAATACACTTCTCAAGAAAACATAACCCTCCCCGCATATACGTAAACAACAATGTCGTCCCATGGAGTAACACTGCCACTTATCTGGGAATTACATTGGACAGGTCACTCACATGGAAACCACACATTACTAAAATTAGAAACCGCATGGCGGCTGCCGCCAAAAAGATTGCTCCTATACTTTATTCTAAAAAACTCAGCAAGCAAAACAAAACGCTAATTTACAAAACAATGATCAGGCCTATCGCTACTTACGCAGCCCCCGTATGGGCTTTTGCAGCTAAATCGCACATGAAATCCCTGCAAGCTAAACAAAGTGCAATACTTAGAAAAATCCGTAAAGGAAACCACTTCCTAAGAAACACTACGATTCAAAATGACCTGGCCGTTGAGCCGATTAAGCACACAATCCACAGACTTGCCGTAAACTTTTACGATAATATATCCAGTATCAATAACGACATTCTTGCCGAATTTCCGGATTACGACTTTCGTGATCCATCTAATAGCAAAAGACCGAAGGCGGTCCTCGCCAAATGCTCTCCATATCTTGACATATTTGATCCTCCACAATAACGTACTTCACACTGCGGCTTTAAAAAAAAAAAAAAAAAAAAAAAAAAAAAAAAAAAATTATTAAATAAAAAAACCCTTTCCCTACTAACATCCTTCTGGCCGGGCTGTTCATGCAGATCACTTCTTACTGTACTTGACTGATATTCATCTCAACCCGTCCTGTTTGGGGACTCATTACAAGACTGAAAATACCCGACTGAAAAGATCATACATACTGGAGTTAAAGGCCTAGTGCCCAGGGCACTCCTACAAGAACCTATCATCAGTCAGTCAGTCAGTAGGATTTCATCTGCCCCCATCCGCACGTGGCCACGGAAACTTCCTCTCCACAGAATATATCTCCGTGTCCGAAATACATATTACACAAACAAACAAAGACAGCCTCCTGGCTAAGGGTCTCTATCACCAATGTGTAGCACAGTGGTAAAAGCCACTGACATTGGGAGATGGCTAAGTGGAGGAACAGGGCTCTGTTCTCTCGCGGAGCCGTCGGTCTAGCGGTCTGGAGTTTTGGGCGGTTTTCTCGAGATGTAACGTGAATACGCGCTAGATACCCAGAAAAGTCCTCCCCCAAGGCATTCGCGCCCCCTTGAGTTTGTCCTTTCTCTGACGTGGATTTATAAGTGGTTCCCTGTGTACAAGCACATCATCATCATCATCGAATTGTTCTTGAAAAGAGTGTCTATTCCATGACGGTTTAACTCCAGTTGTTTGAAGAGTAGTTATACATCGATGGGTCATGTAAGAGAAAATGAATGCAGTATCAGAACATACATAATAGTAAGGTAAATAGTAATATTTATTAGAGCAAAAGTATGAGAACAATGCAAAATGAAAATAAATTATATACTATATATACAAGGGACTCTAGAAGACAATGTCAAGGGACGGGACAATATCAGGAGACACAAATAGGGAAGTCGTAGTTTGGAAGAACAGGTAGTGAGAATTGGTGCTAATAATCCTACTCATTAAGCAGGAGGACAGCTTTAGGCCGTGGCCGATTGTTTGGATCACGGAAGTCATAATCAGGGATTTCTGAAGTTAGTTCACTTGGTAAGTTATAGAATTTGTCATAAAAGTGTTGGGCTTGTTTTTTAATAATTTCGTACATGGAGGGAATCATGAGATCTCTACTAGAGATGAGTTCGGGCTCATTTTTTGAAGCCCGAGCCCGAGGACTTTTAATCCGAGCCCGAGCAATATTATTTAAGTCGGAGCCCGACCCCGAAATTTCAGCTGAAGATAAATAAAATTCAGTTACTTCATTGATACAATACGATAAATTTTGCCGTTTGTGCAAATTAAAGACAAATATAGTTGCAAACTCTTAATGCACTTTCTAATTCTTTATATCCATGTTTATCAAATAATAACAATAATACTTCAATTTTTATTAAAAATTCCGTTGAGTACTCACATCAGTGTTAAACATTCGTATGTACTTAGATATATTAGATACAGGAAAATACAAGTTATAAATCTCGTATAGTGACATTAAAAAATGTTATATTTAAAACACGTCCAGAAAAGACATTTTGCATAATAAATTTAAGAAATTTGCATAGAATTGCATAAGAATATATTATTGCATAAGAATTTAGTTGATAGGAACAAAATTACTTTTAACCCTTCGTTAGGCGCGTGGACTACGAGCGTAGACCAGGTACACACACCAGGTAAAAGTATTCGAGTAATGGCTAAATTTCCTATTTTAGTTTTGTCAACAACTGAATAGTTTTTGAAAAAAACTCAAAATTAGAAAGAAATATGAGAAAGCTATCATTGTATAAGACATCATGCATTTTTACGGAATTAAATTTTAAATATGAAATTGACATAGGAATATTGACTTATGCACGAATATCAACATAGGAAATTCGACTTACGCTACGATCGCAGTCCACGCGCCTAACGGAGGGTTAAAAAATATTTTATGATACGATGTGAATATATACATTTAACTAAGATAGACCAGTAAATAATGAGGCCAAAAATTTGAATTAACAGCATTTTAACACACATACACAAATGAAATAGCACAACACAGCATTCAGTAAATTATGTGAAAAAGCTAGCTCTTTTTACCCACCAATTATTTTGTTGCAAGTCTTAGCATCAATCAGTACGTTTGTTTTTCCGATGAATCGCTTTTTAAAACCCATTTCAAAGAGTGTGCTCAATAAAGGAGACATTTTTCACGAACCCGAGCCCGAACGCAATCGTGAATTACAGGGCCCAAGCCCGGGCTCGGGCTGAGCCCGTCTCATCTCATAACCGCGAGTCTTATGTATCTGTGAGCATGTCTAATTTTTCGTAGTATTTTGTTGTGATTAAGTTTAAATTTGTTTTCGCAGTATAACCCCAAATGGGGCTAGCGCATGTACCTGCAGGTAGGACAATCATGTTGTACAGTTTTCGTTTGTTGCGAATGCTAAGTTTGCTTTGGTATAGTCACTTTGATATAGATTTTTCGGCCGCAATCATTTTGTTACGGGCATAGGTGGCCTGTGCCTTCCAAGTCAGTCTGGAATCCAGCATGAGTCCCAAATACTTACAGGTCCTGCCCCATTCAACTCTTTCGTCATTAATATATATTGGTTTCGCAATCTTGCGGGATCTAGTGAAGTGAATGGAATGACACTTAGAGGGATTTACTTTTAATTTCCAAGTGGCGAACCAATCTTCAAGTGTGTCAACGTGGTGCTGAATTTTGTTGACCATAGTGTCAGGGTGTGTGGATCTGGACATTATAGCAGTATCGTCTGCATATACTGCTAAAGATGTGTGAGAATCTCTTGGAATATCATTTATGTAAATGTTGAACAGTGTAGGACCAAGGAGTGATCCTTGTTGTACACCAGCCTCAAAAGGCGTGTGAGTGGAGTAAGTGTTGTTGATGCAGGCGGAGAACTTTCGATTTCTCAGGTAAGAGTTTATCAAATGAATCAACGCGTCCGGCGTGCTTATAGTGATTAGTTTGTAAATAAGTGAGTTATGGCAGACGCGGTCAAAAGCTTTGCTAATGTCCAGCATTACTGCTCCGGTGGATTCCTTGAGGTTAAAGCCCTCAGAAAGAAATTCCACTATTCTGAGGAGCTGGTGAGTGGTAGAGATAAAAATCACGCCTGCGGTAGCTGGATTCGAACCTGCAAACACGATGTTCACAGCCTGACGCACTTACGCCAGGATGGACGACAAGCACACAAATCGGAATACTTGTTCCAACGCAACTGGTGCATTCGTATACGATAAACTCGTTGCACGAGTTTTCGTAAGAAAACTGGAATACGTGTGTTTAGTGCTGTCAGTGGTTATCCGCGTCTTTGGACTTTACGAACACCTTCAGTTTATTTAGTTTCGTCGCCTAGGAGACGTGTTTGTTTACAATTCGCGAATGCGTTAAGTTTGCTGAGGAGACATTTTAGTACATACTCAATATAAAATCAACAGGATTTTTAAAAGTAAGATTGGCCATAATTGAAGTGCACAGATCAAAATTTAGAAATTTCAACTTAAACTTCATTTTTTCAAAAGTATTTAGCAAGAGAAGTTCAAATTTCGCTAATAACGGTTTGAATCAACTTCAATTTCAACACTAAAACATGCATTTTTGAATTTACTAAAATTAAAAATACAAGTAAATGATTACCTTTAAAAAATTATGTACCTTCGTAGCAGTTTCTAGCGCATGCATGAATTTCCTTCTCGAAAAAGTAATACTATTTGCAGCTTCAGCAAATGTAAAATACTTTTCATAACAACATACTTTTCCATAACAACAGACGCCATTTGTAAACAGCAACTACGTGCAGCAACTAATCTTCTCAACAAACTCAATCAACCTAAATCGCTCTCGATTTACCTCGTTTGAAACCAATTGCACTCAGTTCTGTATACGAACGTTCCAATTTTTAAACTGAATGCACTCAGTTTCCTGTACGAACACCGAACCACGCACAGGAAACTCGTTGCACGAGTGCAACTCGTTTGGCGTTTACGAATGCGGCCAACAACACGGGTCTCAATCAACCAACCTCTCAAATCTCAAACATTGTTTTGAGGGGTAGATGGAATCCCAATACAAGAACTTAGACTTTTCTACCTTCCAGTTTGACAGGGAAAAATACGAGCGCGTTCAGGGAGAAATGTATTACAAGTGGGTTCGTGGGGAAAAGGACTTCCAGGTTTTTAAGCAAGCGCGTTACATGGCTATTTATTAATCCTGCGATCTATTCTCGTTTTTTTTTTTTTCTTTTTGTAATTGAAATGAACAATTGCTATTACAAATGTATTTATTATATATTATGTGTGTA
>JAWZYV010000514.1:0-19096 GCA_038373885.1 Cheiracanthium punctorium
AGATTTTATGATTAATCTTATTGAATATTCACAAAAGAAACAAATAATGTCACGGTTTCATTATTTAATGTGTAAGAAAAAGGAAATTGTATAAGATATTGTAAGTTTGGAAGAAGTCATAATAATTAAAGAAAATGTTTTAAATTTTGTCTCTTTATTTGAGTCGGTAACTATTTTATTTCAGGGACCTTGAAATAGGAATGGTATTTTCTTTTAGTAATTACAGGTTGAAGGATTATTCCCGCAAGGTAGAATTTATGGGTTATTGCAGACATACAATATTTTTTTTACTTCATGCATCAGAAGGGATTACAGAAGAATTTATCCTCTCTCTATCTGACACCGCTAGTGAAGGGTATATCTTTGAGGTGGATCTAGAGTATCTCTCACTTCTCCACAACGACTATCCGCTTGCCCCAGAAAGATTAGAAATAACTAGGGATATGTGGTCCCCATACAACACTCAACAAAATAAAAGCAGCAGCCTGAAGAAGAGTAGTAAACTCACACCTAATCTATACAACAAACAAAATTATGTCGTGCACTACCGAAATTTAAAATATATTTAACACTCGGACTTAAAAAAATTCATAAAGTGCTCAAGTTTATGCAAAGTCCTTGGTTGAAGAATTACATCGCCTTCAACACCGAACAACGCAAAAAAAAATAAGTCTGCTTTCGAGAAGGACTTTTTTTAACTCATGAATAATGCAGTGTATGGGAAAACAATGGAGAACGTCCGTAACCATATTGACTTTTTGTTGGTAAATAACGAAAGACGTGCTAAGAAATTAGTGGCAGATCCCTCTTTCTATGCTTTCAAAACGTTTACAGATGATTTAGTGGGTATTGAACGTATCCAAAAGACAGTAGTTTTGAACAAACCTATATATGTCGGTTTTAGCATTCTAGAACTGTCTAAACTCCATATGTACAAATTTCATTATGAATACATAAAACATCAATATGGAGATAAGGCCTTGCTACTGTTCACAGATACGGACTCACTCACTTATCAAATATTTACGGACGATGTTTATCAGGATATGCAAAGTGCTCTCAACCTTTTCGATACCTCGGAATACCCTCCAGAACATCTCCACTTCAGCACTGTAAATAAAAAGAAGATTGGGTGCTTCAAAGATGAACTTAACTCGGTCCCGGCAAAAGAGTTTGTTGGGTTGCGCGCAAAGATGTATTCCTTGTTAACAGAAAGTTATGAAAAGAAAACAGCAAAAGGAGTTTCCAAAACAGTGATAAAGAAAACATCAAACATGAAGATTATCGCAAATGCCTGCAAAATTCATCCATAACAAGAAATATACAGTCGCGCATTCAAAGTGATAGTCATCGCATTTATTCAACAAGAATAAATAAAATATATTTAAGCTGCTTTGATGACAAGCGATATATACTAGAAGATGGGATAAACTCTTTAGCCTGTGGGCATTATAAAATTTAATATATGTGGATTGTTACATCAAACAAGAAAATCTGAACAGAACTGAAAAAAAAAATACAGGTGGTAGAACTTTTACCAAGTAAAAAATAGTAGCACACTGTGTGGAGATTTCTTTTGTTCGTAGGCCTCCTGGGGATGTTGTACGTTTCTTTGCTCCACATACTTTATTATTATTTAAAGAAACAAAAACAACAACGCATCCTCTGTGCTACGCCCTGTCTCCATTCATGCGAGGCTAGCGTGATGGGGAAAGGCACAGTAAAAATTTTTATTTGAAATGAGGCGGTAAATGTTCTACTGGGTGGCTGGTGGGTCTTCATTTAATTACAATAATATTTTTTATTTCAGGTTTAATTCATAAAGTATAGCTTATTTAAAATATAACAAAGTCCCTTATTTACATTAGAGAATACATCACAATCTGAACATTTTTTCCCAAGTCCCCTTATTTGAGAAAAAAGGAAAAAAAATCTTATCAGCTCTACCAACATCCGGTCTTAGCATCCGCTCCCCATCCGATCTCAACATCCGCTCCGACCACGCCCCCCTTTTCCCCCGCTCAACACAGGGAAAGCAGTTATACGGTGCACCTCACTTTTAACATGGCACCTCATGAGGTGAACTGTCCTTTTTACACTACTGTAAGGTCGGCGGACGCGACCTGGTTTGAACCAGACACCTTCCAACTCCCAGTCGCAGAGCGCAAATGCGCTCTGCCACTGTTCGGGCCTCAGAGAAGGGAGAAATACTCTTTTTTTTTTACTTGAACATAAAGAACAATCCCATTTTACCCATACAAAAACTAAGGGGAGGGGGGGGGGCTAGTGATTTTGAACCCCAACCCTAGGGCCGGATTTACACATTTTTGCGCTCTAGGCCAAAGGCCATAATTGCGCACCCCCCCCTCGATAAATTGATCAATAATTCCAATTTAATATGCATAATAATTCGTTTTTTTTCTCATCAGCACTATATGTCACGTAAAAAAGTGTTTTATAAAGTACAGTTTTTTTTCTTTTTTTTAAAGATTATCAGATAATTTACATTGTCTATTATCATTTCGATAGGAAGACCCTGAATTTTACCATTTAAAGCCACGAAACAGTTCAGTTTTGAGAAACTTATGACAAGTCATCGCAAAACAGAGGATTGCATTGTGAACTTCGTGCGATTTTTGGACACGTCAGACGTCCGTCAGTATCTCTACTACAACATTCGAAGTTGGTACAGAAATTCGAAGACCAGATCAGATAAAACCAGAAGATCGCATCGTTTAACTCGCAAAAAGTTATCGTTAATGTCAGCGATCAGATGATTGTTTGCAGATAAAGTGAATACTGTAACAGCACTTATTTTCTTGGGTTTTCTTTAAGTATTGATCTTAGACATTTGTAATTAATTACAAAGTTACTTTATGGTGTCGAATAAAAATCTCAGGAAATTAAATGTAAATAAATACAAACTTTTACTTTTTATACAGCCGTCTTACAGAAATTACCAATAAGTAAAACATACTCCCTTGCATTAATGAAGTGATGTAGAAAGTTTAAGCTTTCTCATAAGAAGGCTACAGATGTTTAATCAAAGTCTGTGAGGGGCAATAAGCTTTTCAATATCAAAAATAGTAAACATAATTATTAAAACTATTCTAACAAAACTAATTAACTATTAATTTTAATCACAGTTATATATAGCCAATATTTTATACTAGCTGAAGTACCCGTCCTCGACGGGTTAGTGAATGCAAATTTCCAAAAAGCAACTTTCGTCAGCATTGTAGGAGTACATAGAATGGATGTAGTATGTTGCCAAAGTAAAGAAAGCGAAGTTATGATTTTTATGTATTGTTAAAATATTACAAGTTAAAGAGTAACTAAGTAATATCATTTCATTCGCTTTAGTCGTAATTATGTGATGCGCGAACGAATATTTACGCATATTGAAATAATTTTCGCAAAATCTCAAAATTTAATCAAAATTTTTGAAAAATTGGAAGCCTAGGATTTAAGTTGAGTGACAACCTATCATGTCACCCAAATTCGTTTCATTCCCTGCAGTCTTTATTTCGTGATGCTGGAACAAATTTTCAGCATTTTGAAACGATTTTCGCAAAATCTCAAAATGTAATCAAAATATTTTAAAAATTCTCTCTCTCAACACCTATAAATTAAGATTAGCAACTACCTATCATATCACTAAATTTCGTATCATTCGTATTAGTCGTTATTAAGTGATGTTTGAAGAAATATAAACGTATTTTGAGAGAATTTTCACAAAATCTCAAAATCTATAAAAATGTTTTAAAAATTGGACTCCTATAGTTTACGTTGAGCAACCATCTATCGTGTGACCAAATTTCATATCATTCGCTTTAGTTGTTATTACGTAATGCGGGAACAAAGATTCACTCAGTTTTAAACGATTTTCACAAAATCTCGAAATCTGATCGATTTTTTTTTTAATTAGATGCTTATAGTTTAAGGTGAGTGACCACCTATCATGTCACCAAATATCATTTTTTCACCTTTGCAGTTATTACGTGATGTGCGAACACAAATTTACGCAGTTTGAAATGATTTTCGCAAAATTTCAAAATCTAATCAAGATTTTTCTTTAACTCGACGCGTATGTTTGAAGTTGAGTGACCACCTATCATGACACCCAATTTCATATCATTCGCTTCAGTCGTTTTTACGTGATGCTTGAACACAAATTTACGCAGTTTGAAACGATTTTCGCAAAATCTGAAAATCTAATCAAGATTTTTTTAAATTCGACGCCTATGTTTTAAGTTGAGTGACCACCTATCATGACACCCAATTTCATATCATTCGCTTCAGTCGTTTTTACGTGATGCTTAAACAAAAAAAGCGTCACGGACAGAACGACAGAATGACAGACAGACAAACTTTTTTTTGAGGGTCGCATCGGATTCCCGGGTGCTTGAAACGGATAGAAAGCGCAAAATATTTGAATTCCAAGAAATGTACAGACAAAAGTCTAATTTTATTTATATAGATTTTAAGAAATGAGTTTTAAATAATTTTAAACCAGTTTTCTTTTAAAAAGTGTTGCTGTTTTTTTCAGCATTCCAAAAATTTGTTTAAAAACATTACAATTACACTAACTTTTAATTTAAAGAAGATTTCTAAAAAATTGTTTTGGCTTATTAATACCATAATTTAATTTTTTAAAAGGCATCTTTAAAATAACAGTACCAATGTTTAAATTGAATATTTTCAAAAATAAAAATATTTATATATAAATCTTCCTTATTCTAAAATTTATTATTTAAAAACAAAGAGCTAACAAGATCAGGGGCGTAGCCAAGGGGGGGGGGTTAGGGGGTCATATTCATCACTACATTATCACACACATGTATACATATATATGAGTTGTAATTGTGGTTGTCGTAACCCCTCCCCCATGAAAAATTTCTATCATCCTCCAAAGGTATGGGAAGGAGCTCGAGCTCCAAAGCCCCCCCCCCCGCTTTCCTACTTTAGAAATAATACACACAATAATAAATACTTCCCTTCTTATTTCTAACGTCACCGAAGGAGCGTAACCAGGGAGTGGGATATCGGGATATATACCCTTGCGAAACTTTCAAAATTAACTATTAAGAGCTTTTAGATTTTTGTCGTCAATAAGAAATTAAGTTTATCAATACAAAATTATATCTCATACAATCCCCCCGAAAAAAATTTCTGGCTACACTCCTTGCCTCATCGACTAGCACATAACGACTATGCTGCATCATAAAACTATTAAAAGTAGAGTACTACTATTAAAAGTGGCGTTTTTTTCCGCTCACCTTCATTAGCAGCGTCCACATTGGGTCAGGCCCGGACTGGCCAGGTCGGCTGGTCGGAGATCGCCGAGGGGCCCCGGAGAGGCCCCTCAAAATGGATATACTATTTTATAAATAGAGTAATTTGATATATATATCAGAGTAATTGGATTGTTTATTTCCCAGTAATCTTACGTCTTTACGCAGTGGCGCAGCGAAGGACCCCCACGAACCCCGCGGCTCGTGAAAACCCCTGAAGAGCCAGGCGCCCCAAAAGCTCTAAAATACTTAAATGCGGTTTTTAGGCACGTAAGACTAATTTCTAAATATTCGGATCGTTTTGAAAAAAAAATTACTAATTTTTTTTCAAGCTAATTTTCTTTTTTAATGAAAGAGCATGCCTTAAACTATTTTTCTACATAGTTTCCGCCAATGCTCAAACACTTGTCATAGCGGGTCACCATCTTTTCTATACCTTCTTCATAGAAACTTCTCGCCAATGACGATAACCACGACTACGGTGAAAAAAGCTACGGCGTGCATTCAAAACAAACGTAGAAGAATGCTCAGTAAAGGAATTGTATTGCTCCATGACAATGCTCGGCCTTATACTGCTGGTGACACTCATGGTGATTCGACAGTTTCGTTGGGAGCAGTTCGGTCAACTGCAGTACAGCCTTGGCTTGGTGCCGCCCGACTACCACTAGATCCTGGACATGACACGCGAGCTAGGCGACAAGCTCTTTGAATCCGGCGATGAAATGAAAAAGGCTGCGGAGTCGTGGTTATCGTCATTGGCGGGAAGTTTCTATGAAGAAGGTATAGAAAAGTTGGTGACCCGCTACAACAAGTGTTTGAACATTGGCGGAAACTATGTAGAAAAATAGTTTAAGGTATGCTCTTTGATGTAAAAATAAAATTGGCTTGAAAAAAAATACTATTTTTTTTCTTTTCAAAACGGAACTTACTTTCCTAATACGCCTCGTATACATAGTCTAATATTCTATTCCCTCTAAATTTCTCAGTAAGGGGCCCCTTTTCTATCTCTAGCCGAGGGCCCCCAAAGGAGCCAGCCCGGGCCTGCATTGGGTAAAGATTCTTTTGGCTTGTCAAGTCTTGTTTAACTTTCTGCAAAACTTCGGTATCAGTTTCTGTTCTCGGTATTTTTATGGGATATATGTCAGAATCAGAAAGCACTTTTTCTGGCGATCATTTAGATGGAACTAAGAAACCAGAAATGCTCGTTTCATTAATTGCGCGATGTTTCACCGATATATTTTGTATGAAAGCGTTGATAATGCGTTTTCAATTTTTTTAAAATTATAGACGCATTACACTCAAAGCAACAGACTTTTTCTCGAGCAGACATATTTTCCGTCCTGAACGTGTGTGTGGTGTGGTTCTTTTTTCATGAACGTTGATATATCGGAAGAGCACAGGCGGTCAGACGCCTTTTCGATGATAACTTACTTTGAATAATTGTTCTCTCCGGTACCCTTCCTTTCCCCAATGGGATTGTTCTGCAGCGAATCTCTTAGTTCTGCGACACATGTCGTTGACTTGGACATAGTCTGTTCTGGGGTGCTCTACGAGCAAATCTGTGTCTGCGAGGAGGTGGGTGGGTAATGGATCTCCACAGATGGGTTTTCTATAGATAAGAAATTGTACTAGGGAAAAAAGGAATTTTTCAGAAGCCATAAACGTGTTTTTTCTTGGGCAATAATCACTTAAAGTAAGTCGATTTCGTTTCTCCTTTCCAGTTCTTTTTCTCATCCGTGATTGTTCTGCAGGGGAGTTCTTTGTACTGCGCCCTTTAGACCGCTGCGCCCTAGGCCATGGCCTAGGTTGGCCTTATGGGAAATCCGGCCCTGTCCAACCCTCACGATGCCCATGATGCCCCTTGTTCACGACCCTGGTCCTCAGACTTAGATAATATCTTTTCGCATTGCTAAAGCAGGATGCGACATTTAACGGAAAGTACTTCAAAATTTTTTCAATAGAACTATTATTCTTTATCTATTTTGAAAAATTCAACTACCAACAGCTAGCAAGACGATGTCTTTGGCAAGGGCATACTCATATGGGCATGGGCGCCCATATGAGTACTTTTAGAATTAGAAGTAATCTTATATTTGTAAGGGGCGGCTCATGTCGGACTTCTAAACGTTTTAGTACTAAAATAATAGAAAAAAGTTCAGTATGCTATAAAACTGCCTACTATACTTAAGTCTGAAGGTAACCCCATCCGCCCTTTAGGTCAAGCCACCATTTTCGCCCAATATATGAGCGCCCATGGCAGTGGCGGATTATTGGAAGTTTGTCGGGGGGGGGGCGGTTAGCTTGTCGGTGGGGGCGGTTAGTTAGAAGATTGACATATACATCCATTTTATGGAAGTAAAATAGGATCATTTACATTAATTTTTTTGTCGGGGGGGGGCGGTCGCCCCCTCCGCCCCCCCCTTTAATCCGCCCTTGGCCCATGGCTTAGTGTATAATGTTTTTCATTAAATGGAGAGTAGTAATTTTAGATATTCTGTAAGAAAAATATGCGAAAGGGCAAAAAGGGGTCTGTTGCTGCGGCCTCTATCTCTAGTTACAGATTGCCGGCTTGGGGATATACCCTACCGATCCTCAGGTCAAGATTCATATGCGCCCCCTGTATGGGCGATTCTGGTTCAGTGTAAAATGATTTTCATTAAATTGAATGCAATTCTTTTAGATCTGTGAGGGTAAAAAAAACAAACGGGGGCGGCTAGTGCCGCCCCCTAATTTTGCTTTCAGATTGCCGCCCGGGGCGGACTGCCTCCCCCTTGCTACGCCACTGACTATGAGCCATCTGACCCCACTCACAGGAAAAGACCCAGAGCCGTCATCCACGCCCTGAACATGTCTGCCACCCACTGACTCACTCCATGACACATGTCGAGTAACCTGCCCTGTGAAGACCACCTGTTAGGTGAGGGAGGACAGGTCTACAGTGACACCTCCATCACATGATTCTGCCTATGACTCTCTGCCTGAATTCATGCAGCTCTGCTACATTTTATCAATACCCAATACAAAGTTCATACATTTCATAATACACTGGAGTTATTGCATTTATGCACAGGCACTCCGATAACCTACCTTCAGTCAGTCAGCCAGTAACTTGTTTTTTTATTGCATAATTTCAAATTCATTTTCGTGCATTGCGTTTTAAACATCAAGTGAAATGTGAAATAAAAAACAGTTATTCTTATGATTATACTATACTTTGCAAAACTGGTTATATTTTCTCATGATAATTCTTTTATTATAATAAAAAATTGCTTTTTATATTTCTAGGAAGACATTTTTGTTGTTACATGGGTAAAAATAAGTTTTATTTTTATTTCACATCAGCCTTAATTATTAAATTCCTCACATTATATTAACAACTAGCAGTCCCGCACGGCGTTGCCCGTGAACCCCTTAAATTATGCGATTTAAAAAATCTGAGATGTGAACTGCAACTCCAGATTAGTACTCTAGTCCGCAATTGTATAACAGAATGTGCAGATAATGGTTCCAGAGTTTCAGGTACGTACTTACAAACGCACCACTAAAGACAACTCACTGCCGTGGCCGTCACATATTTCCCCCAGAAATATCGTGTAATTTGCACTAAAATTGCTGGAGTTATTAAATATTTCATCCAATTAAGCAAATTATTTTGTAAAATCCACAATTTTCGATTTAAATTTCTTAAAATTCGGAAATGTTAGGCCATTAAACGTATTAAATACCATAAAATGTACCATAAAAATTTTCATGAAAAGGTCCCATTAGGAAAAACGCGCCAAATGACAGAAAAATCGTCAAACTTGGCGAGTTTTGGCGAAATATCGCCAAAATTGGCGCCAAAAATAAGTCCCCAAAAATTAGGTTTTCGAAGACCTACGACCCATGGAACCCGAGATTTCCAGAACATTCCATATTGATGCAACAAAAAGCAAAATTTAACTATTTAACGCGTAGAATACGAATTTTAAACTGTTTTAAACCCCAGAACAGCGGGTTGCTCCCAAAATTCGTAACACAGGGTAAGAAAATCTCCGTTTTAGAACAGTTTTTAATTAATAATTAAAAAAGTGATTAAAATTTTAAAATTCTGATTCTCAGGTGCACATTATCGGACTCATGGGATTATATATTCAAATTTTCAGAGTTCTGCGTGCAGTAGGTTTGTCTGGAGACCGCACACATACAGACAGACAGATTTACAAACATTCATTTTTATTATTATAGATAGTTTTAAGTCATATTACAGGTATTAGAAGTAAGAATGCAATTTCAAATTTGTTAACTAAGAGGTATTTACAGACAGTAAGAGAACATTATCTTCTTTAGACATGAGGAAACAATTATACATTTCAACTTTCTTTAGTGATGGACTCGAGACGTGCGAGACGAGAAATAGGGCTTTCTCGTCTTGTCTCTCAGGGGCACAGTTCGGTCACGTCTCGGAGTTCCCTTTGTTTCGTCTCGCGACTCGCATCGACGCAAGACGTCTCGCGAGTCTCGCAAAATTATGGCCTGAGATTTTGCTACCATATTTTTTAGTAACTTATTACTATTTTATAGGAAAATAATAATAACAATTAGTTAGATATTAGAATATTAGTGCATATATTAATTACCATATTAACTGATATGTGCATTTGAAGTGATAAAAATTCAGATTTATTCCGTATATATAATGTGACAAGACACCGAAAAAACATTTATTTTTATTTATTTATTTCCGAAATTGCGTAAATGTAATATGCATGGCCGATGGAAGTTTTATTTGCTTTTGAAATTATATAAAGCTTTGAATTTTGTTAGAAATGAGGCAGAACGCAGGACAATGGTGCGCAAATAAAAGTTTAATCTAATTAAGCGGCCCCAATGTACAGAATAGTAAATTCATAAAAAGTTTCAATGGAGACGGGATAATTATAATAAAGCCTACTTCCCCCCCCCCCCCCCCACACACACACATATCTCGTTTTAGTGTGCATGGTATGGGTTTCACATTTAATCGGAACCGGGCTTAACCTGCTCATTCGCACCATCAAAAAGAAGAGACAACAGAGAAGACTTGTGACCAGGCTTGCTTCTCAGCGCGGATCATTGAATGCTCCGCTGATACCCAGAGTTGTATTTGTCGTCATATAATATTGATAATCGCTCCAAATATACCTCCTTATACTGCAGAACAAATTGATTTAAATATGGTTTTAAAAAGGCAAATGTGTGAACAAAAAAACTGATAAAAATTATTTTAAACAAATGAAACTTTACGCATTTCTCAATAGTAAAACAGTACGTGTTTGCCTGGATAGTTTAATAAACCTGATAACTCTGATAATGTAACAATATTTTTGTCTAGTGGTCCTTTTTGAGTACCTAATATAATATGATAACACTAGGAAAGGAAGAAAAAAAATTAAACAAACAAAAGTTGTTAAACCGCGAGAACAAATTAGCTTAAAACGGAAGCGATACAGAATGTTGATATTCATTACTAATAATATAATTATGCTAAAATAGAACATGCATTCAGCTGTGCATATTGGGTGATGTAACCGAAAGACACAGATAATGTACCAATATTTTTGTGTAGTGATCCTTTTTGATTACCTAATACAATATGATAACACTAGGAAAGGATGAAAAAAAAATTTAAACAAACAAAAGTTGTTAAACGACGAGAACAAATTAGTTTAACACGGAAGCGATACAGAATGTTGATATTCATTACTAATAATATAATTATGCTAAAATAGAAAATGCATTCAGCTGTGCATTATTTGGTGATGTAACCGAAAGACACTTACCTATGAAACGATATGTTAGTTACACATCTGCCTTCCCTGTTGGTACATCCAAAGGCTGAACAACCCGTCATAAATTTACTCCTTAGTGTACAGCTGCAGAAAAAAAACATCCCACTTGTACTTTTTCGGCCGTCATTCGTCCTACAGTTAAGTTGCAGATACCAATCGTTTGCGATTGACGTACACTTTAATTTGCAATGCATAAAAATTGCATAAGGGGCCGTTCTACATATTAAAATTCGCACCAACTTTTTTCCCCCAATAGCAACCCCTAGATTTTACTTTATATTTCAAAAATTTAGCTCATTTTAACCCCGAATACCCATTTTCAATAAATTTGAATTGAAAATGGGGGAGTTATGAGCTTCCGAAATCCCCCTCCCCATATGTTAAAATATTTTTTCACACTTTAATTCATATGTCATAATATTGATAATAATGTTGCGAAATAATAACTTAATTTGCTCCCGTATTGCATGTGCCGCCGTGAAACTAGTTTTGCAGGCATAATAGCGGTCCTCTGATAATGGTAACCCTGTAGTCTTGGCGATCATCTTGGCGACGGATTTGGCGACCTTGGCGACAAATGGTGGCTTCTAGAAAATTCATGTCTCGAGACCATATTTCAATTTGATAAGATTGTTCCAGAAGTTTCTCGACGATTCTGGTAACGCCATCATCTCTATAAAAGCGCTAGGATCTCTCTCCGGAGAGTTCAGTTGAGTGATAGACTTTGAAGCGCACGGTTGATTCTGTGAAATAAATAGCGTTATCGTTGTGCTTATTTATGATTTTACTTAGCGCATTTTAAAGTTTCTTGTATTGTTTTGAGCTATTGAGTTGCGAACCGTGAATAAAGTGTTATTTTTGCTTACTGTGCTGATTGGACTGTTTCAAAATACACCCACTTGGCGATTTTCGTAACATTGGTGTCAGGAAGTGGGATCTGGATCTTTTTGAATGCCAATAACCAGAGCAGCCATGGAAGAAAAAATGGAAAAAACTGTTTGCTATGATGTTAGATATGAAAGAAAAGATATCGTTCGGACAGGAGAGTCTGGAAGAGAAGATCTGTTCGGGACTAGAGAGTCTACAAGAGAAAATGCGTTCAGGACAAGAAGAAATGAAGACTCAAATACAATCTGTTCATGAAAGAGTCGAGGGAGTACGAAGCGAAGTGCAAAGACAGATCAGCGACGTACAAGAAAAAATCGAGGGAGTACGAAGCAATGTGCAAGGACAGAATCAGCGAACGTACAGAAAAAATCGAGGGAGTACGAAGCAATGTGCAAGAACAAATCAGCGATGTGCAAGAACAAATCAGCGATTTTGAAAAGAGACTTTCTGATCTTGAGAGGAAGCCAAGCAATATTTTGGCAAGTGGAGAAATAATTAATTCTAGACCCACTGTAAAGCATTTAACATTTGACGGACCAAACATCTTGGGACTGTTTTTAAGACTCAGTTTGACGTCGTGAGCTCTACAAATGGATGGGACGGATAGCTTCAAGGCCTGTCAACTTGTGGCCTCTCTACAAGGATCAGCTGCGGAGATTCTCCTAGGAATACCGAATGACAAGGTTGAACGACCTACCGACCGTCGAAAAGGCTCTAGAATCTCGATTTGGAAATAGCCATCTCACCCAGTTTTTATAGGACTGAATTGAAAGCAAGGCGACAAAGGCCTGGAGAAAGTCTACACGGTATTAGCCGCTGATGTTTGAGCGATTTAATGAGCCTAGCTTACGCGGAATGTCCCCTAGATGTTCGAGAAAGTTAGCAGCCCAGTACTTCGTCGACGCTATCAGGGACGAAGATACACAACATTCCACGAGACTGGTAGACCGCAAGATTTGAAGGCAGCTCTGGCGTATAGCATGAAATATGAAGCTGCGAGAAACGTTTCGAAAACACCCCAAGCATGCAAGGTCTGGGATATAGGGGAAACGCCGCCAAGGAAAGGGACGATAAACTGGATTTTGTACTCAAGGCACTCCAGGAATTATGGATAGTCTCGCTGTTGAGAAAAGGGGCTCTCCCCGAAGGAATCCGAACGCGACCTGCTGGGAGATGTCACGAAAGGGGAACACGTGCAAAGAGAATGCGACGTGACTTCTCCCCAACAGGAAAACTAGGTCTTGGGCGTCTTGCAGGGCGGAAGCTGCCTTTCCGAAAAAGCCCCTGAAGAGAAATTGGAAGTTTCCGCACTTAGCGGAGGAGAAACTGGACTTTATGTTGAAGGAAACTATTTGTGGTATCCCTTGCTTGATGCTAGTGGATACGGGTGCGAAATGTCACTCTTCTAAAATCGGACTTCGCCATGAAACTGAAGGAACAATTGCTCTACACGTCTCCAAACGTACTGTTAAGACCGCATACGGTGAAAAGACAGAGATACAAGGAAAACTGGATGTATCTCCATCGAATGTGGATCCAAGAAATTCCGGCACAGGGTCTACGTGGCTAACATCACTGACCCTTGTATCCTTGGACTGGATTTCCTCTCAAAAATTTAACTTCACCGTAGACTTAGAGAAGAACGAGATACGGACAGGAGGGGAGGAAATTCCCTGTTTTCAGGAAGCGAGCAGTGTTCAAAATCATGTTCTATATTCGCGAAAGAGAAGACGACTATACCAGCGAGATCTGAATTTCTTATCAAGGGGTTCCTGAAGTCTATGGACATTTCGGTATGTCGTAACGAACTTTCCTAGCCAGTTCTCCTTAAAGTGGTCTGGTGGCCGCCGCACTAGTGGATTAAGAGGGGAAGCTATAACCTATTCGAGTGTTGAATTTGGACGATAAACCCAAGACTGTTAGAAAAAGGGCCGTTATTGCAACGTGAGAACCAGTGGTGGATATCGTCGCCCGTCCTCAAGGATATTCTAATAGTCATCATTTTCAACTAATGCTAGAGGATCTTGAGGACTTAGTAAGAAGCAGCGAATAGCAGTGCAAAAAATTACTCCAGGAATTCCAAAACTTATTCTCTACCGGTGACGCTGATGTGGGCCTGTAATGTGACACAACATAAAAGTAATACATGTGATCATCCACCAATCAAGCAGTATCCAAGGCGTTTGCCTCTTGCAAAGAAAGAGGAAGCTGAACGCTGAAGAAATGGTGGACGGTGGCATAATAGAGGAATCGTCGGGCCATTGGGCGTCACCAATCGTTCTTGTTAAAAAGAAGGACGGATCGACACGTTTCTGTGTCGACTACTCGGAAACTGAACGATATTACGAGAAAGACTGCTATCCCTCCCGCGAGTAGATGACACTTTAGGATGCTTTGAATGGAAGCCAGTGGTTCTCTACGTTGGACTTTAAGAGCGGGTATTGGCAAGTCGAAATCCGATCTGAAGATAAAGAAAAGACAGCTTTTACCACCGGACAAGGACTCTGGCACTTTAAGGTAATGCCTTTCGGTCTTTGCAATGCCCCCGATACTTTTGAAAGACTAATGGAAACGGTATTACGGTGGACTTTCGTCTGAGGCCTGCTTAGTTATACTTAGATGACATTATTATAGTGGGCAAAACGTTTGAAGACATTTAAATACTATTCGTAAAGTGTTTCTTAGATTACAAAATGCTAACCTTAAACTAAACCCGAAGAAATGCAAATTTTTACGTAAGGAAGTTACTTATCTTGGTCACGTTATTTCTGCAGATGGAGTTAAGACTGATCCACAAAAAGTTAAAGCAGTTGTCGATTGGCTTCATCCAGAAAAGATACATGAACTGAGAAGTTTTCTCGGACTGTGCACCTATTATCGCCGCTTTGTAAGGAATTTCTCAACAATAGCGAGACCTTTACATAAATTGACTGAAGCCCAAGCAAGTTTTAATTGGACAGAGGAATGCGAGAAATCGTTCATTAGTTTAAAGCAAGCATTAACAACGTCT
Organism: Cheiracanthium punctorium; assembly: GCA_038373885.1. Classification (NCBI taxonomy): domain Eukaryota; kingdom Metazoa; phylum Arthropoda; class Arachnida; order Araneae; family Cheiracanthiidae; genus Cheiracanthium; species Cheiracanthium punctorium. Next base: position 15,003 of record JAWZYV010000514.1, read on the forward strand.
CCTATTTTGACATATCCCCGGACTGACAAAGACTTTATCTTGGATACAGATGCCAGTAATGAAGGGATAGGATCCGTGCTTTCGCAGAGAACAGAAAACGGTGAAAGTGTCATAGCTTACTTCAGCAAGAGCTTGGGTAAGCCAGAGAGGAATTACTGTGTCACTCGTAAGGAATTACTGGCTATTGTTAAATCTATTGAGCATTTCCATCACTACCTCTATGGACGGAAATTTCTTCTCTGGACTGATCATGCTTCCTTGAGATGGCTTTTGAATTTTAAAGAACCTGAGGGTCAGATAGCTCTCTGGATCCAAAGGCTGCAGGAGTATGAGTTCGAAATCAAACATCGCAAAGGAACTTCGCATGGAAATGCAGATGCTCTCTCCAGACGACCTTGTAAAGAGGACTGTAAACACTGCGTGAATGCCGAGAAAAAGTACGGGAAGGAGACGGATACTTTCGTGAAGGTTTTGACTGCAATGACTGTGGATCGGTGGGCTTCGAGTGAAGTACAGAGAGCACAGTTAGAAGATTCCAATATTAGGCCAATTTTGGAGAAGAAGCTAAATTCCGCGGATCGATCGTCTTGGCAAGAGATCGCGCCAGAGAGTCCCGCTACAAAGCGATACTGGGCTCTTTGGGATTCTTTACATCTTAAGGACGGTGTTTTATATTGGAAATGGGAGAGCGATGACTGAAGAGCAAGCCGATGGCAATTAATTCTCCCACGTAGCAGGGTTCCAGAGATTCTGCGGGAGATTCATGATAGTGCAAGTGGAGGACATTTTGGAGTGATGAAGACGTTAAATAAAACCAGGGAGCGATTTTATTGGGATCGACTTCGAGCCGATGTTGAAAAATGGTGTAGGGAATGCCACGATTGCGGTGCCCGGAAAGGACCTAAAATAAAAACGAAGGGTCGTTTGAAGCGCTATAACGTTGGCGCGCCTTTCGAAAGAGTGGCTTTAGATATCCTAGGACCCCTGCCTACAACATCGAAAGGCAATCGATATGTCTTAGTCCTGATGGATTACTTTACCAAATGGCCAGAAGCGATTGCCATCCCAAATCAGGAAGCTTCAACGGTAGCTGAAGAACTGGTCAGAAACTGGATCTCTTATTATGGAGTGCCTATGATGTTACATTCGGATCAAGGTACAAATTTTAATTCAGCACTATTTTCGGAACTCTGCGAATATTTTGGAATCACAAAGACTCGAACAACACCGTTACATCCCGAGTCCGATGGCATGGTCGAGAGGCACAATCGAACAATTTTGAATCATCTTTCAATATTTGTTTCGAAGAATCAAACCGACTGGGATACATATTTTCCACTGTTCCTCCTGGCTTACAGGAGTGCGGTTCATGAGACGACCGGATATTCTCCATCAGAGATGTTGTTCGGCCGTTCTCTTCGATTACCCAGTGATATTGTTTTTGGACGACCATGTGATACGCCCTCCTCACGGAATGATTACATGAGTAATTTAGAAGCACGATTAGAAAGAGTTCATTCGTTTGCCAGAGAACGAATCAATTTGGCGAGTGACCGAATGAAGCTTCGTTACGACGCCAAAGCAACGAATCACCAATTTAAGGAGGGTGATCAAGTTTGGCTGTATAACCCAAAACGAAGGAGAGGTCTGAGTCCTAAGTTGCAACAGAACTGGGAAGGACCTTATATAGTTGTCAAGAAATTGAACGACGTTATCTACAGAGTCCAGAAGTCGCCCAATTCAAAACCGAGAGTCATCCACATTAATCGTTTAGCTCCATATGGTACTAGTGATCATAATGTTGTGTGATTAGACTGCCAGGTCGTCAGTTTTTTTAAAGAGGGGAGCAGTGTTGCGAAATAATAACTTAATTTGCTCCCGTATTGCATGTGCCGCCGTGAAACTAGTTTTGCAGGCATAATAGCGGTCCTCTGATAATGGTAACCCTGTAGTCTTGGCGATCATCTTGGCGACGGATTTGGCGACAAATGGTGGCTTCTAGAAAATTCATGTCTCGAGACCATATTTCAATTTGATAATATTGTTCCAGAAGTTTCTCGACGATTCTGGTGACGTCATCATCTCTATAAAAGCGCTAGGATCTCTCTCCGGAGAGTTTGATATTCGTCATTCGGATTCGATGATGAGTGAGACACAGCAATGTGAAGACGCGTGTGAGGGAGCTCCGTCGGCCAGCCGATAAAAGTCCTTATCAGGACTGGTAATCGGTACAGGCGAACCGGCGGGGTATCCTGAGGATTTACTCCCGAATAAGCGTTATTTGTATGATGCCTTTATGAGTCTGCCTCCACGTCACATCCTTAGCGGAAATTGGAGAGCGTTCGCCAATTTCGTCCGTATCATGGGTGAAGAAACTGAGCAGGTAGCCGAAGTGATTGCCCGCCACAAAGCCCTCCAGTTCGAGAGAACAAAAGCGGAACAACATCCTGAAACGTCATCGACGAACCCAGCTCCTAAACGTGCTTCTGCCAGTGATGAAGAAAACAATGATGCCAATGACGGTTTCTCCTTGCCTAAAAGATGTGCCAAGTCCAAACCAGCGCCGGAGACAGATAAGTACTCTTTCGATGTTGGCTTTAGTACCCCCAACCAATTTGAGCTCTTAAGCACCCTAGAATCTCACGAAATAGCAATGGAACAGGAGACTCCAATCTCACCTCCGCCGATCAAAGTAAACCCCAACGTTAGACCCAAGCCATTAATCGTCCCCAACCCTCCAGATATGCATGCCATTACCCAGCTCATCAATGAAAATACAGACGCAAACTTCCATGCTGCTACCAACACCCCCTATAGCAGGAAGCCAAACAACTCATTCGGAGAAGAGAATTGACGTCACAAGTCGAAGGCCTAGGACCACCTAGGACGAGGGCCGAGGCGTGCGAATTCTTGTTCGAGTCAGATCTCAGATCAACGTGCTGCATAGAAGTTCGACGGTGCCATTTTTATTTTTAGTGTTTGTGATTATTCTTTATTTCAAGAAAGACAGCCGTATTAGTTCATCTTAAACGTGAAGGATGATTTCCTGATTATAAAGTAGGATTGATCAAGAATTTTGAAAGTAAGTACTGTATTTTTGCTTTTAAATTACATTAGAAAATTTTAAATTCTCTCCTGTAAACCTTATGCTTTTAAATATTTTACTGTTTTCTACATTATTATGTTATAAAGACTATACAGACAAGCAGAAAAATTTACTCGTATTATATCTTTACTTACTCGTATTATATATTTACTCGTATTATAATATGGCACCTTGTAAACGCTATGTTTTTCTTCATTTTCATGTGTCATTAAGTCATCTCATTAAAAATTTTTAAATCCCGACTCAGAAACCTGTATCGTAAAATAAGTCTACATAAAATGTGATAGTTTAAAATTTATTTTATTGTTATTTTTTAATTTCTTGGTGCAAATTTATGAATTTTTTGGACATACATTCTTTTTATATTTTTAATAGTAAAAATTCATATACCGAAACGTTTTGATCAGTTGTACAATTGAGATAATACAATTTTCTTTTTAATTTGGACATTCAATAAATGATTGTAGTCTATTAATAATCTTCTATGCTATTTGGTTTTCGTTAGCATTGTTGACATAAATTCTTATGTGGGAAAATTCAATGTAGGTTAAAGAAATTTATCTGTTTTATGTTTATTCTATTCATAATAATACTTAGTCATTCACCCCTATTAACCTATAAATCAATTATTTTAATTTAAGAGCTATTTTTAACCCATTTGTGCCTGGATATTTTTGCGACTTTCTTCGATTTTTACTGATATCAGAAATAATAGATAAATTTCTGATGTCAACTTCTTGAACAAGGGATGATTTCTTTTAAAATCATCATGCATAAAAATCGAAATATCAACATACTACTTGGTCATATTAAAATATTTTGTAGAGTTGAGGCTCAATACTCATGAATAAAGGCTAGGAAAAATAAATAACGTTTTCGACTAATAGGTAAAATGCCGTCCCAAAAAAGGGATGCTAGGCATAAATGGGTTAATAGTGTTTTCAATTACATTTCCAAATTCAAATACTATTTTATTTTTTAATAAAAG
>JAWZYV010000515.1:0-20072 GCA_038373885.1 Cheiracanthium punctorium
AGGAGTGTGAATATTTTCTGGAACAACGATTCCTGAAGCAGCAATATGTTGCCTTAAATTGCTCTTTGATATTTCCGAAGGAACAGACACACCCTCAAATTCGCCTTCTGATTCACTTAAAGCCACAGTAATGATATCTGAGATTATAGATTTACAAAGTGTAAAATCGGTGCAATTTGTAAGCACACCTAAACAGCGTAAATAGAAGTCTTTTACTCTACGATCAACGTTTTTGAAGCAATTCCATCCCGTACTTGTTTTTATAAAATGAGCTACATCTATTCTGATATAAGTTCGTGGAAGGTAAGATGATTGCCCACTTAAGATATTGTAACAATCTTTCGCGTAATCCTGTACGTTCTGATACCCATTAAAGCATCTTGAAATCGAAGTTAGCAATGCAGCTGATGCATCTACTATAATTTCTTCAGGCACAGGGGCACCTTCTTTCAACCACTGTTTCAGCCATCTATCAATGGACAAGACATCTTGGCGTTGTGAAATCATTTGCACTACTGGAACAGAAGGGCCAGTAGTAGCTTTAGCAACGACTTGGTATAAGAAAATATGTGCAGGTTTCTTTTCAACGATGGTTTTGGGTTGTTTTGGAGGCTTGCAAAGACTTCCTGTTGCATCAATGCTCAGTACATTTCCTTTCTCAGATGCATAACTTTTATACCATTCCATTTGCGTTGGTGTCCAATAGTAAACAAAGAATGGATCCAATCCAATATCTTTAATTACTCCAAGAAACGGTGGTGTATATTTCATTCTCCAAACCGAAAAAATTGGATCTTTGTCTAAAACATGAGAATGAGAAGTTTCATACTTTAATTGACGAAGAACGTGCTCATTGTACAGCATTGGAGGTTCACGGTCACCAAAATCCATCATTTTGTTTGCCATTTTCCTTCTCAATTCTGCAGCTGAAGAGTGTTTGATTTCACTAGCCATATTTTTACGTGTGGGACCTTTCAGCCATCGCTTTATCTTAGTATCGTGTTGAAAATTTTCATCAAAATCCTTACTTTTACAATAAGGAGCTTTGGAACAATCTTCGTCTATATCATCATTTTCAGAAGATAACACGGTAAGAGTTACTGTGCACTGCTTCCACTTTATGTTGCAGGAATATGTCCGAATTCCTGACAGTACAGTATATTTTATCCGTGTTTTGCATCATGTTCCCTGTTTCGCATGGATTTTCGTACTTTTTGAAAATTCGGGAGAAAATTCTTCGGAAGAAATGTCTGGCGCATGTTTTTTCTGGACTCATCGTCGGATGAAAATGAAGTTAATTGTCTGCCAATCCCTTGTACTACCTGATAGTTGTGAGACTGATAAGTTTATAAGTGTTAAATAATTTATGCTGTTTGATCAATTCAATTCTTAAGTAAATACATTAAAAGGTGGGGGAAAACATATTTTCCACTGCACTTTACGAAGTCCGATAAATCATCGAAACATTGCCAGTTCCCAAATGGCCGATTGCAATGTACTTTGTAATGTCCAAGTTCAGAGTGCATGTGTGGTGGAATAAAATTTATGATTGATTTCAGCTCATATATTTTATTTTCTATATCGATGCTGGAAGGTATATCCTGCCTTAAATCATATTGTTTAGAAATTTCTGCAGATACCAAGGAAGAATTTGACGACGGATTCATTGGAGCTGAAAAAAAACTTGGTTCTACAAGCAGTACACGCGATTTGAGAATGCATGTTCTCTTCGTTTGTCCACTGCAAAGAGCTTTGTCAGATATGTTTGGATCTTTGATCACATATAACTCGGGGACATTTTCTGGATTTTTTAATTCTCGTAAGCATAATGCTGACGAGATCCCGATTTCTTGAAGGATATCTGATCGCATGGACGTTAGCTCATTCCCGACTGGAATAATTACGATATCTCGCTCGCTGAAAGAATAATCGCAGTAAGAAGAAGAACATTTTCTTTTTTCACTACATGATGCCAATTCTTTTGGTACTATTGCACTTGCAACATATGTTACGTTTGATTTGCAGTCGATATGCAGTTTACGCTCTTGAAAAGGAACAGCAGAGAATAAATCTTGAAGCATTTTGGCTCTAATTTTATACGCATGTTTTGTAACTCCCTTTGAAGCTAATGTTTTTATTAATTCACAAAATAGGGAATTTTTAATGGCATCGATATCCTGGCGCAATTCTCTTGAGTCACAATAAGCGACAACGAATCCCTGAATAAGTGAGTCGAATGCACAAGTATTGGATAAGAGTATCGAAGTCTTGCTAACTTTAACTGAATTGCACAAGGTGCCATTCTTCATTATATTTGTTTTTAAATTTATGTTCTTTGAGCTGAGATCAATTACCTCGTAATTTTCTTGTGGTTCTACATAAGAAAATCTTTTTCTTTTCTTGGGTGGTAACGACGGATTTAGTCCTCTCCAGTTTTCTTCGGCTCTTGCATTATTATTGAATATTGATTCTTCATCAAAGTTTTCACCTTGATTTTCAATCTGAGAAGCCTTCTGTTTGCATTCCATGCAGATATCAGTTTGTTCGTGCGTTTCTTCATCGTGGTTGTTTGAGCGTTGTTTCAGCGGGTGAAATTCTTTCACACAAACTAAGCAACGGAATGGTTTTCCAGGGACTTCTCTAGCAAATACGTAGTTTTGCAGCTTCATATTTTCTTTGTTCTCACTTTGGAACGAATCTTTGTCAACAGTCTGATTATTAGTTTCATTTAATAGTCTGGATTTTGCTATTTTAAGAGTACCCTGAAGTGATTTTATATGGGTAATTAAAAATTTGTCAACTCTCGTGGGTAATTCATTATCATGAAATACAGAATGCTTTAAATCCTTGAAATAAGATTCAACATTCGCAGTACTTCCTCTTTTACTTCCACTCCCGAAGTATGGCTGCATTACGCCTGACCACAATGGTAATTTTTCTGCAACTTTTGTAAAAGGTTCTATAAAAGCTGGTAAAAAGTGCATATTTTCTCGATTTCCGACTTTCTGGTAACTTTCTACATTCTGCCTAACTGTTTGTAACAGATTTGCGAAAAAAACATTTTCGTGGGGATTTATTTCATCACAGTCTTCATTTTCTTCAGGAGTGTGAATATTTTCTGGAACAACGATTCCTGAAGCAGCAATATGTTGCCTTAAATTGCTCTTTGATATTTCCGAAGGAACAGACACACCCTCAAATTCGCCTTCTGATTCACTTAAAGCCACAGTAATGATATCTGAGATTATAGATTTACAAAGTGTAAAATCGGTGCAATTTGTAAGCACACCTAAACAGCGTAAATAGAAGTCTTTTACTCTACGATCAACGTTTTTGAAGCAATTCCATCCCGTACTTGTTTTTATAAAATGAGCTACATCTATTCTGATATAAGTTCGTGGAAGGTAAGATGATTGCCCACTTAAGATATTGTAACAATCTTTCGCGTAATCCTGTACGTTCTGATACCCATTAAAGCATCTTGAAATCGAAGTTAGCAATGCAGCTGATGCATCTACTATAATTTCTTCAGGCACAGGGGCACCTTCTTTCAACCACTGTTTCAGCCATCTATCAATGGACAAGACATCTTGGCGTTGTGAAATCATTTGCACTACTGGAACAGAAGGGCCAGTAGTAGCTTTAGCAACGACTTGGTATAAGAAAATATGTGCAGGTTTCTTTTCAACGATGGTTTTGGGTTGTTTTGGAGGCTTGCAAAGACTTCCTGTTGCATCAATGCTCAGTACATTTCCTTTCTCAGATGCATAACTTTTATACCATTCCATTTGCGTTGGTGTCCAATAGTAAACAAAGAATGGATCCAATCCAATATCTTTAATTACTCCAAGAAACGGTGGTGTATATTTCATTCTCCAAACCGAAAAAATTGGATCTTTGTCTAAAACATGAGAATGAGAAGTTTCATACTTTAATTGACGAAGAACGTGCTCATTGTACAGCATTGGAGGTTCACGGTCACCAAAATCCATCATTTTGTTTGCCATTTTCCTTCTCAATTCTGCAGCTGAAGAGTGTTTGATTTCACTAGCCATATTTTTACGTGTGGGACCTTTCAGCCATCGCTTTATCTTAGTATCGTGTTGAAAATTTTCATCAAAATCCTTACTTTTACAATAAGGAGCTTTGGAACAATCTTCGTCTATATCATCATTTTCAGAAGATAACACGGTAAGAGTTACTGTGCACTGCTTCCACTTTATGTTGCAGGAATATGTCCGAATTCCTGACAGTACAGTATATTTTATCCGTGTTTTGCATCATGTTCCCTGTTTCGCATGGATTTTCGTACTTTTTGAAAATTCGGGAGAAAATTCTTCGGAAGAAATGTCTGGCGCATGTTTTTTCTGGACTCATCGTCGGATGAAAATGAAGTTAATTGTCTGCCAATCCCTTGTACTACCTGATAGTTGTGAGACTGATAAGTTTATAAGTGTTAAATAATTTATGCTGTTTGATCAATTCAATTCTTAAGTAAATACATTAAAAGGTGGGGGAAAACATATTTTCCACTGCACTTTACGAAGTCCGATAAATCATCGAAACATTGCCAGTTCCCAAATGGCCGATTGCAATGTACTTTGTAATGTCCAAGTTCAGAGTGCATGTGTGGTGGAATAAAATTTATGATTGATTTCAGCTCATATATTTTATTTTCTATATCGATGCTGGAAGGTATATCCTGCCTTAAATCATATTGTTTAGAAATTTCTGCAGATACCAAGGAAGAATTTGACGACGGATTCATTGGAGCTGAAAAAAAACTTGGTTCTACAAGCAGTACACGCGATTTGAGAATGCATGTTCTCTTCGTTTGTCCACTGCAAAGAGCTTTGTCAGATATGTTTGGATCTTTGATCACATATAACTCGGGGACATTTTCTGGATTTTTTAATTCTCGTAAGCATAATGCTGACGAGATCCCGATTTCTTGAAGGATATCTGATCGCATGGACGTTAGCTCATTCCCGACTGGAATAATTACGATATCTCGCTCGCTGAAAGAATAATCGCAGTAAGAAGAAGAACATTTTCTTTTTTCACTACATGATGCCAATTCTTTTGGTACTATTGCACTTGCAACATATGTTACGTTTGATTTGCAGTCGATATGCAGTTTACGCTCTTGAAAAGGAACAGCAGAGAATAAATCTTGAAGCATTTTGGCTCTAATTTTATACGCATGTTTTGTAACTCCCTTTGAAGCTAATGTTTTTATTAATTCACAAAATAGGGAATTTTTAATGGCATCGATATCCTGGCGCAATTCTCTTGAGTCACAATAAGCGACAACGAATCCCTGAATAAGTGAGTCGAATGCACAAGTATTGGATAAGAGTATCGAAGTCTTGCTAACTTTAACTGAATTGCACAAGGTGCCATTCTTCATTATATTTGTTTTTAAATTTATGTTCTTTGAGCTGAGATCAATTACCTCGTAATTTTCTTGTGGTTCTACATAAGAAAATCTTTTTCTTTTCTTGGGTGGTAACGACGGATTTAGTCCTCTCCAGTTTTCTTCGGCTCTTGCATTATTATTGAATATTGATTCTTCATCAAAGTTTTCACCTTGATTTTCAATCTGAGAAGCCTTCTGTTTGCATTCCATGCAGATATCAGTTTGTTCGTGCGTTTCTTCATCGTGGTTGTTTGAGCGTTGTTTCAGCGGGTGAAATTCTTTCACACAAACTAAGCAACGGAATGGTTTTCCAGGGACTTCTCTAGCAAATACGTAGTTTTGCAGCTTCATATTTTCTTTGTTCTCACTTTGGAACGAATCTTTGTCAACAGTCTGATTATTAGTTTCATTTAATAGTCTGGATTTTGCTATTTTAAGAGTACCCTGAAGTGATTTTATATGGGTAATTAAAAATTTGTCAACTCTCGTGGGTAATTCATTATCATGAAATACAGAATGCTTTAAATCCTTGAAATAAGATTCAACATTCGCAGTACTTCCTCTTTTACTTCCACTCCCGAAGTATGGCTGCATTACGCCTGACCACAATGGTAATTTTTCTGCAACTTTTGTAAAAGGTTCTATAAAAGCTGGTAAAAAGTGCATATTTTCTCGATTTCCGACTTTCTGGTAACTTTCTACATTCTGCCTAACTGTTTGTAACAGATTTGCGAAAAAAACATTTTCGTGGGGATTTATTTCATCACAGTCTTCATTTTCTTCAGGAGTGTGAATATTTTCTGGAACAACGATTCCTGAAGCAGCAATATGTTGCCTTAAATTGCTCTTTGATATTTCCGAAGGAACAGACACACCCTCAAATTCGCCTTCTGATTCACTTAAAGCCACAGTAATGATATCTGAGATTATAGATTTACAAAGTGTAAAATCGGTGCAATTTGTAAGCACACCTAAACAGCGTAAATAGAAGTCTTTTACTCTACGATCAACGTTTTTGAAGCAATTCCATCCCGTACTTGTTTTTATAAAATGAGCTACATCTATTCTGATATAAGTTCGTGGAAGGTAAGATGATTGCCCACTTAAGATATTGTAACAATCTTTCGCGTAATCCTGTACGTTCTGATACCCATTAAAGCATCTTGAAATCGAAGTTAGCAATGCAGCTGATGCATCTACTATAATTTCTTCAGGCACAGGGGCACCTTCTTTCAACCACTGTTTCAGCCATCTATCAATGGACAAGACATCTTGGCGTTGTGAAATCATTTGCACTACTGGAACAGAAGGGCCAGTAGTAGCTTTAGCAACGACTTGGTATAAGAAAATATGTGCAGGTTTCTTTTCAACGATGGTTTTGGGTTGTTTTGGAGGCTTGCAAAGACTTCCTGTTGCATCAATGCTCAGTACATTTCCTTTCTCAGATGCATAACTTTTATACCATTCCATTTGCGTTGGTGTCCAATAGTAAACAAAGAATGGATCCAATCCAATATCTTTAATTACTCCAAGAAACGGTGGTGTATATTTCATTCTCCAAACCGAAAAAATTGGATCTTTGTCTAAAACATGAGAATGAGAAGTTTCATACTTTAATTGACGAAGAACGTGCTCATTGTACAGCATTGGAGGTTCACGGTCACCAAAATCCATCATTTTGTTTGCCATTTTCCTTCTCAATTCTGCAGCTGAAGAGTGTTTGATTTCACTAGCCATATTTTTACGTGTGGGACCTTTCAGCCATCGCTTTATCTTAGTATCGTGTTGAAAATTTTCATCAAAATCCTTACTTTTACAATAAGGAGCTTTGGAACAATCTTCGTCTATATCATCATTTTCAGAAGATAACACGGTAAGAGTTACTGTGCACTGCTTCCACTTTATGTTGCAGGAATATGTCCGAATTCCTGACAGTACAGTATATTTTATCCGTGTTTTGCATCATGTTCCCTGTTTCGCATGGATTTTCGTACTTTTTGAAAATTCGGGAGAAAATTCTTCGGAAGAAATGTCTGGCGCATGTTTTTTCTGGACTCATCGTCGGATGAAAATGAAGTTAATTGTCTGCCAATCCCTTGTACTACCTGATAGTTGTGAGACTGATAAGTTTATAAGTGTTAAATAATTTATGCTGTTTGATCAATTCAATTCTTAAGTAAATACATTAAAAGGTGGGGGAAAACATATTTTCCACTGCACTTTACGAAGTCCGATAAATCATCGAAACATTGCCAGTTCCCAAATGGCCGATTGCAATGTACTTTGTAATGTCCAAGTTCAGAGTGCATGTGTGGTGGAATAAAATTTATGATTGATTTCAGCTCATATATTTTATTTTCTATATCGATGCTGGAAGGTATATCCTGCCTTAAATCATATTGTTTAGAAATTTCTGCAGATACCAAGGAAGAATTTGACGACGGATTCATTGGAGCTGAAAAAAAACTTGGTTCTACAAGCAGTACACGCGATTTGAGAATGCATGTTCTCTTCGTTTGTCCACTGCAAAGAGCTTTGTCAGATATGTTTGGATCTTTGATCACATATAACTCGGGGACATTTTCTGGATTTTTTAATTCTCGTAAGCATAATGCTGACGAGATCCCGATTTCTTGAAGGATATCTGATCGCATGGACGTTAGCTCATTCCCGACTGGAATAATTACGATATCTCGCTCGCTGAAAGAATAATCGCAGTAAGAAGAAGAACATTTTCTTTTTTCACTACATGATGCCAATTCTTTTGGTACTATTGCACTTGCAACATATGTTACGTTTGATTTGCAGTCGATATGCAGTTTACGCTCTTGAAAAGGAACAGCAGAGAATAAATCTTGAAGCATTTTGGCTCTAATTTTATACGCATGTTTTGTAACTCCCTTTGAAGCTAATGTTTTTATTAATTCACAAAATAGGGAATTTTTAATGGCATCGATATCCTGGCGCAATTCTCTTGAGTCACAATAAGCGACAACGAATCCCTGAATAAGTGAGTCGAATGCACAAGTATTGGATAAGAGTATCGAAGTCTTGCTAACTTTAACTGAATTGCACAAGGTGCCATTCTTCATTATATTTGTTTTTAAATTTATGTTCTTTGAGCTGAGATCAATTACCTCGTAATTTTCTTGTGGTTCTACATAAGAAAATCTTTTTCTTTTCTTGGGTGGTAACGACGGATTTAGTCCTCTCCAGTTTTCTTCGGCTCTTGCATTATTATTGAATATTGATTCTTCATCAAAGTTTTCACCTTGATTTTCAATCTGAGAAGCCTTCTGTTTGCATTCCATGCAGATATCAGTTTGTTCGTGCGTTTCTTCATCGTGGTTGTTTGAGCGTTGTTTCAGCGGGTGAAATTCTTTCACACAAACTAAGCAACGGAATGGTTTTCCAGGGACTTCTCTAGCAAATACGTAGTTTTGCAGCTTCATATTTTCTTTGTTCTCACTTTGGAACGAATCTTTGTCAACAGTCTGATTATTAGTTTCATTTAATAGTCTGGATTTTGCTATTTTAAGAGTACCCTGAAGTGATTTTATATGGGTAATTAAAAATTTGTCAACTCTCGTGGGTAATTCATTATCATGAAATACAGAATGCTTTAAATCCTTGAAATAAGATTCAACATTCGCAGTACTTCCTCTTTTACTTCCACTCCCGAAGTATGGCTGCATTACGCCTGACCACAATGGTAATTTTTCTGCAACTTTTGTAAAAGGTTCTATAAAAGCTGGTAAAAAGTGCATATTTTCTCGATTTCCGACTTTCTGGTAACTTTCTACATTCTGCCTAACTGTTTGTAACAGATTTGCGAAAAAAACATTTTCGTGGGGATTTATTTCATCACAGTCTTCATTTTCTTCAGGAGTGTGAATATTTTCTGGAACAACGATTCCTGAAGCAGCAATATGTTGCCTTAAATTGCTCTTTGATATTTCCGAAGGAACAGACACACCCTCAAATTCGCCTTCTGATTCACTTAAAGCCACAGTAATGATATCTGAGATTATAGATTTACAAAGTGTAAAATCGGTGCAATTTGTAAGCACACCTAAACAGCGTAAATAGAAGTCTTTTACTCTACGATCAACGTTTTTGAAGCAATTCCATCCCGTACTTGTTTTTATAAAATGAGCTACATCTATTCTGATATAAGTTCGTGGAAGGTAAGATGATTGCCCACTTAAGATATTGTAACAATCTTTCGCGTAATCCTGTACGTTCTGATACCCATTAAAGCATCTTGAAATCGAAGTTAGCAATGCAGCTGATGCATCTACTATAATTTCTTCAGGCACAGGGGCACCTTCTTTCAACCACTGTTTCAGCCATCTATCAATGGACAAGACATCTTGGCGTTGTGAAATCATTTGCACTACTGGAACAGAAGGGCCAGTAGTAGCTTTAGCAACGACTTGGTATAAGAAAATATGTGCAGGTTTCTTTTCAACGATGGTTTTGGGTTGTTTTGGAGGCTTGCAAAGACTTCCTGTTGCATCAATGCTCAGTACATTTCCTTTCTCAGATGCATAACTTTTATACCATTCCATTTGCGTTGGTGTCCAATAGTAAACAAAGAATGGATCCAATCCAATATCTTTAATTACTCCAAGAAACGGTGGTGTATATTTCATTCTCCAAACCGAAAAAATTGGATCTTTGTCTAAAACATGAGAATGAGAAGTTTCATACTTTAATTGACGAAGAACGTGCTCATTGTACAGCATTGGAGGTTCACGGTCACCAAAATCCATCATTTTGTTTGCCATTTTCCTTCTCAATTCTGCAGCTGAAGAGTGTTTGATTTCACTAGCCATATTTTTACGTGTGGGACCTTTCAGCCATCGCTTTATCTTAGTATCGTGTTGAAAATTTTCATCAAAATCCTTACTTTTACAATAAGGAGCTTTGGAACAATCTTCGTCTATATCATCATTTTCAGAAGATAACACGGTAAGAGTTACTGTGCACTGCTTCCACTTTATGTTGCAGGAATATGTCCGAATTCCTGACAGTACAGTATATTTTATCCGTGTTTTGCATCATGTTCCCTGTTTCGCATGGATTTTCGTACTTTTTGAAAATTCGGGAGAAAATTCTTCGGAAGAAATGTCTGGCGCATGTTTTTTCTGGACTCATCGTCGGATGAAAATGAAGTTAATTGTCTGCCAATCCCTTGTACTACCTGATAGTTGTGAGACTGATAAGTTTATAAGTGTTAAATAATTTATGCTGTTTGATCAATTCAATTCTTAAGTAAATACATTAAAAGGTGGGGGAAAACATATTTTCCACTGCACTTTACGAAGTCCGATAAATCATCGAAACATTGCCAGTTCCCAAATGGCCGATTGCAATGTACTTTGTAATGTCCAAGTTCAGAGTGCATGTGTGGTGGAATAAAATTTATGATTGATTTCAGCTCATATATTTTATTTTCTATATCGATGCTGGAAGGTATATCCTGCCTTAAATCATATTGTTTAGAAATTTCTGCAGATACCAAGGAAGAATTTGACGACGGATTCATTGGAGCTGAAAAAAAACTTGGTTCTACAAGCAGTACACGCGATTTGAGAATGCATGTTCTCTTCGTTTGTCCACTGCAAAGAGCTTTGTCAGATATGTTTGGATCTTTGATCACATATAACTCGGGGACATTTTCTGGATTTTTTAATTCTCGTAAGCATAATGCTGACGAGATCCCGATTTCTTGAAGGATATCTGATCGCATGGACGTTAGCTCATTCCCGACTGGAATAATTACGATATCTCGCTCGCTGAAAGAATAATCGCAGTAAGAAGAAGAACATTTTCTTTTTTCACTACATGATGCCAATTCTTTTGGTACTATTGCACTTGCAACATATGTTACGTTTGATTTGCAGTCGATATGCAGTTTACGCTCTTGAAAAGGAACAGCAGAGAATAAATCTTGAAGCATTTTGGCTCTAATTTTATACGCATGTTTTGTAACTCCCTTTGAAGCTAATGTTTTTATTAATTCACAAAATAGGGATTTTTTAATGGCATCGATATCCTGGCGCAATTCTCTTGAGTCACAATAAGCGACAACGAATCCCTGAATAAGTGAGTCGAATGCACAAGTATTGGATAAGAGTATCGAAGTCTTGCTAACTTTAACTGAATTGCACAAGGTGCCATTCTTCATTATATTTGTTTTTAAATTTATGTTCTTTGAGCTGAGATCAATTACCTCGTAATTTTCTTGTGGTTCTACATAAGAAAATCTTTTTCTTTTCTTGGGTGGTAACGACGGATTTAGTCCTCTCCAGTTTTCTTCGGCTCTTGCATTATTATTGAATATTGATTCTTCATCAAAGTTTTCACCTTGATTTTCAATCTGAGAAGCCTTCTGTTTGCATTCCATGCAGATATCAGTTTGTTCGTGCGTTTCTTCATCGTGGTTGTTTGAGCGTTGTTTCAGCGGGTGAAATTCTTTCACACAAACTAAGCAACGGAATGGTTTTCCAGGGACTTCTCTAGCAAATACGTAGTTTTGCAGCTTCATATTTTCTTTGTTCTCACTTTGGAACGAATCTTTGTCAACAGTCTGATTATTAGTTTCATTTAATAGTCTGGATTTTGCTATTTTAAGAGTACCCTGAAGTGATTTTATATGGGTAATTAAAAATTTGTCAACTCTCGTGGGTAATTCATTATCATGAAATACAGAATGCTTTAAATCCTTGAAATAAGATTCAACATTCGCAGTACTTCCTCTTTTACTTCCACTCCCGAAGTATGGCTGCATTACGCCTGACCACAATGGTAATTTTTCTGCAACTTTTGTAAAAGGTTCTATAAAAGCTGGTAAAAAGTGCATATTTTCTCGATTTCCGACTTTCTGGTAACTTTCTACATTCTGCCTAACTGTTTGTAACAGATTTGCGAAAAAAACATTTTCGTGGGGATTTATTTCATCACAGTCTTCATTTTCTTCAGGAGTGTGAATATTTTCTGGAACAACGATTCCTGAAGCAGCAATATGTTGCCTTAAATTGCTCTTTGATATTTCCGAAGGAACAGACACACCCTCAAATTCGCCTTCTGATTCACTTAAAGCCACAGTAATGATATCTGAGATTATAGATTTACAAAGTGTAAAATCGGTGCAATTTGTAAGCACACCTAAACAGCGTAAATAGAAGTCTTTTACTCTACGATCAACGTTTTTGAAGCAATTCCATCCCGTACTTGTTTTTATAAAATGAGCTACATCTATTCTGATATAAGTTCGTGGAAGGTAAGATGATTGCCCACTTAAGATATTGTAACAATCTTTCGCGTAATCCTGTACGTTCTGATACCCATTAAAGCATCTTGAAATCGAAGTTAGCAATGCAGCTGATGCATCTACTATAATTTCTTCAGGCACAGGGGCACCTTCTTTCAACCACTGTTTCAGCCATCTATCAATGGACAAGACATCTTGGCGTTGTGAAATCATTTGCACTACTGGAACAGAAGGGCCAGTAGTAGCTTTAGCAACGACTTGGTATAAGAAAATATGTGCAGGTTTCTTTTCAACGATGGTTTTGGGTTGTTTTGGAGGCTTGCAAAGACTTCCTGTTGCATCAATGCTCAGTACATTTCCTTTCTCAGATGCATAACTTTTATACCATTCCATTTGCGTTGGTGTCCAATAGTAAACAAAGAATGGATCCAATCCAATATCTTTAATTACTCCAAGAAACGGTGGTGTATATTTCATTCTCCAAACCGAGAAAATTGGATCTTTGTCTAAAACATCAGAATGAGATGTTTCATACTTTAATTGACGAAGAACGTGCTCATTGTACAGCATTGGAGGCTCACGGTCACCAAATACCATCATTTTGTTTGCCATTTTCCTTCTCAATTCTGCAGCTGAAGAGTGTTTGATTTCACTAGCCATATTTTTACGGGTGGGACCTTTCAGCCATCGCTTTATCTTAGTATCGTGTTGAAAATTTTCATCAAAATCCTCAATTTTACAATAAAGAGCTTTGGAACAATCTTCGTCTATATCATCATTTTCAGAAGATAACACGGTAAGAGATGCTCTACACTGCTTGCATTTTGCGTTGCAGAGTATTTCTTGACCATTAACAACTTCTCCTCTTCGAAAAATCCATGTACAAGGACTCTTAAGTGTGCTCCAAACTTTCTCGGACAAGAAATCTGTCCAAATTCCTGGCGGTATAACATACTTTATCCTTGTTTTGCATGATGGTCTAGTAACGTCTTTGCGATGGCAGGCTTTAGGAATGGGTTTAATCATCTCCCACTCTTTTTTCGTGAGATAGATTTTCATACATTTTGAAAAATCGGGATAAAGTTTTTCGAAGGAATTGTCTGACGTGTTTTTCTCTTTGGATTCATCTGATGAAAATGAACTTGATTTTCTGTCAGTCTCTTCTATTACAGGATTGTTATGAAATGCATTAGATGACTGTTCATAATCTATGCCAATTTTCTGCAACTCATTTTTGCATTTTAATTTGTTCACATATGTATATATGCCTTTTGCCGACAGAGCAAGATTTAGTTTCTCGCTTATAGTCGTCCAAATAGGATCTGATGGTGGCTTTAATTTATATTCAGCAAATATAATTTCTTTAGCATCTTTTAGAACATTTACGAGTACATTTTCAGGTACAGATGGTTTTCTGCCAGGCATTCTGAAAACAAAAGATAAAAGTACATTATAGATTACACATTACTCCTTGAAAACATGCAATTCCTAAGTAAAAATACTAGAAAATTAAGAATTTACAAAATATAAGCATAATAATATAAAAATAATGTTCTATTTTACTACAAATCAAATAGGTCAACACAATTAAATGAAGAAATGTGATCTCCAGCTTTTTTACGTGCGCTTGTATGGATGCTCCATATAAAGCATTTGCTTTGATACAAACCTATATTATACGCTACTCGTAAGAGTTAAAATTGCTCGTTTTATAAAAGAAAGGTAAAGCACATTGAAAGATTGACTAATATTTTGTAATTTATATTTAAAAATTAATGTGATTAAAAAATGTACGTAAATATTTGCATAAAATTACATAAATATGTCCACGCCTAAAAACAGAAATTCACATTGTCGCAGCAAGCAAATCTCTTCTCAAAATGTTGGAAATTGATTAAAATTTCTTTGATAGCTGACTTGAACTTTAACAGTATATTACGTTATAAATTCAATCTTCCCGAACTCCTCCCCTCCCCTCAACTTTTTAACCAAGCTTGAATTAATGGGATTTTAAGCTTCATTTGCCTTTAAATACCGTGTAAGTACCCCTTCCGTTTTCTCATTTTGAAGCGCCGGTATGGTTATGAGTGGTCTAATTTTGAACCAATTCCAGATGAGAGACCTATCACCAGGACTCTCATTTTGACTCTCATCAGAACTTTAGCCCAAGATAATGAAATATAGGGTATGGTAGTGTGGATAAATAGTCACAATTCGCTTGAATATGATTGTTCTGATAAGATAATTTTCTATGGTGTTGTTTTTTCCAAACAAATTCATATTACGGATTCTGGTGTGCTAATATATACAGGGTGTCCAGCCTTACAGTGAAGATATATTATCAGACTTATAATTACTTGTACAAAGAGACAGTACTCTGTATAGATGATTAGCTATAATATTTCTAAATACAAATATATGCATGCAAGAGGTAAAATCTGTAAAACTAATTGCATTAAAGGGAAATCATCTCTTTTATTATATATGTTAAATGTGAGTTTCTTGTCCTTATTTATTATTAGTTGTAAATCAATAAAATTAATACAGTTATTAGTTAGAGGATTTTTAATTAATTCTAAATTATCAGGATAATTAATAGGCAATTTATCTGTCTAAATATAGTTATCTGTAGCAATAACAATAATATCATCTATATACCTATATATTAAAAGTGAGGAGTTATCATATTGTTTCTCATAATTAAATAGATCAGCTAAGTAACTTGAAGTAGATCCACCTTGTGGTATACCTAAGACCTGTTTGTAGAGTTTATTATTGTGTAGTATATAGTTGTTGTATAATATAAACTGAAGTAGATGTTTTAAATAAGTAACAGAATATTGTGATCGTAGATTTAGACTATGTATGCTATTATTAAATAGATCAAGTATAGTGTTGTAGAGATCATCTAAATGTATGTTATTAAATAGATCTTTAAAGTCATATGTAGATATGGAAGATATAGAATGTAAATCTTTAATTTTGTTTTTTAGCTCATAACTGTTACTGATAGATATAGAATTGCAATTAGCCTTAATATATAAGTTATGCAGAGAAGTTAGTATTATTAGTAATGATTTACTAGCTGTATTATTGTAAGTATTACATCCGATAGTTTCAGTTCTAAACTTAATTGGAGTTTTATGAAATTTAGGAATTAATACTAAGTAAGGATAATTAAGATTATCATGTTTCAGGTTAAGTAGCTTATGGTAGGCTAGTATCTTTTTATTAAATATGGACTCAGTAGTATTAGTAAGTTTAAAGTTAGAATTGTTGTTAATTGAAGCAGATAAAAGACTATGATATAATTTTTTACAAATAATTGCATAGTTATTAAAGGATTTATCAACATAAGTAATAACAAAGTATTGCTGCAAATATTTAATCTGATCAGATAGATATAGTTTTTTTGAGGATGCAAAAGATTTAACTAATATATTATTTAATGAAGATAATACTTTAATTTTCCACATATTAAAAAAGGCAGTAGGAATATTGAATTTTAGTGAAGTATTATATATATAATAGTCAATATCATAGGTAAACTGTGCAATAATATCTTTTATATTATATTTAGATGGTAGTCTATACTTAGTGCCTTTGATCATAAGTTGTCTTAATTTTAAATCCTTTATTATATTAAGGTCACCTGTAACTATGTGTCCCTAATGGGAATTAACAAATGAACTATAATGATCACTGGTACATAAACAATCAAAGGAATCATCCGGTGAAAAATTCTTACAAAAAGAATTGTAGTTGAATATTTTTCTACCCATCGGTATAGGATATTTAAAGGATTTCTTTTACAAGCAGGTCATTAATTGGAAATAAATCATTATGTTTAGAAAGAAGTTGATTAAAGTTTATTGATCGAAAAGAACGATGTTTGTAATGTATGACAAAGTTACTATTCAATATGGAATGCGTATATTTGTTTTTAACTATGTCATGATTAAGAGCATTTGCTCGGACAATCATATGGTCATAAAACAAATGACTAAAATGATCAGAGTCAAAGTGTAGAAGATTTTGAGATATTTTTGAATCAACTTATTTTTAATAGAGAAGACAAAAGTTCTTACAGGTATCCAGTTGAAATTAGTTAAGTAGGTATCATTTAGAAGTTGACGTTCAGACTTTATAGCATTGTTGGATAAAATGGAATGAGTATGTTTTGAGGACTTACCTCTCTTGGAACGATAAGTTTTTTTGTATGTACTCAGATTACGTTTATAATAAATAGGTATATATTTTGTAGGGTCAGTATTTTTAGAATAGTAATGAAGAAGTTTATTATTTAATATCTGGTTGAGACCATATGGATAACATGTATTGTGATTATGTATTAACTGATCCTCTAGAAATAGACGTTCGTTATGATGATTTTTGGATGGCAAGAATCTCTATTTTAATGTTTTCAAACCCATGGGTATGAAAATGAGCAAATTCAACATTAGCAGATTGATCATTTAATAGGAAATTTTTTACGTTACTTCGATGTAAATTAATGCGCAAATGTAGCGGATTACGCGTTTGTCCAATGTAAGTCATATTACATAAGGTACAACTAAGTTTATAAATACAATTATATGCTTTGCAGAATTTATAGTAAGATTTATTATTATCTATTAACTCAGAAGATGCGTTATGAAAAGTTTTGCACTTATTGGAGTCGCAAGTATTAAACATAAAAGAAGGCCACTCTCTACAATAATTTTTGAAGTCTACGTAACTGGATGACGGTCTGTGATTTTCCCCATTAAAAATTACAGACCGGGCACATGAACTTATGTTATTATTTACATTAAGTCCATTTTTGCCAGGCACGTAAGCCAAATTTGTACTAACCATAAAGATCATGAAGTATGAGTATAACATAAATAACAAAATAATTAAAAGATACATCTAACATACAGAAATAAATTAATACTCTATAACAATAAAGAATAATAAAAATAGTACCGTAATTTATGGAAGAAACGCCGCGGCGTTTATGAGTTTAAAAGTTCAAAAATAGTAAGTGCGGCGTTTCTACCGGGTGCGGCGTTACAATCGAAAAACTCGTTTAGTGATAATTTTCTCAAAAGATGGCGCCACCACCGACACGTACTCTTTAGCGTGCACAGATCACAGCGTAGCGAATCAGAATGCGAACCTACCCCCATAGAAAAGAGGTTTAATCTTTGATTCAGTTTTGGACATTGTGCTCTGAAGTGGATGGCTTCATACATCCAACCGATGTCTCCTCAATTAAGTAAAAAGAAAAAAAAAAATAGAAGTAAATCTTTTACATCTACATTTTAGAACTAAAATTAAATTTTAATGAAGTTTTGAATATATATTTTGAAGGGTTAAAGTTCTGTAAAATACCTCAAAAGTGCACTACCCTCTATTAAATGCGCCCGTTTTTCACATGAACCTCTATTGTTCTTAAAATACTGAATATCGGCCAAAATTAGTCTATGTTGTGCTCGGTGCGAGTTTAATCCTCCCCCCCCCCATAAAATAAATAAAGTTAATCTAAAAGTTATTTTTTTTTATCGCCGTGCGGCTTTGCGCCCTGTGCAGGAAAACTCTATTGAATAAACACTGCCACATAATTGGTATGCTCAAGAAATGCTGAGTGCTTTTAAAATAAATCCCAATGTTATAAATATCAAAAATGATAAATAAAGAGAACGATCAAGTGTTGTTACACAACATTCAGTTTAAAACAACAATTTGCTGAAGCAAGCTCATTACGTAATCAACAGCTGGCCATCCGCGGGGGAAAAATGTTTCATTTTAACTGGAGCCTCTTCTCACACATCGATTGCTGTTTTCATTTTGATGGCGCCTGGTAGTCTGTCAGAGCATTGTGCGGATGCAAGACGGTTTTTAGAACTTATTTTTTTATTTCTATAAATTCGCCTTTGTGAATATGAACATTGATATCTGATTATTTGAAAATAGAAATCGTAAGCTTCGTAAAATAGCGGTAAATACTTTAAAACATTCTATGGGAAGGGGGAGAAAAAGATTTTTTTTTACCGTTTATCCAATTTCTCCCGAAATATATCCGATCAACTTAATAGCTTTTCTAATAAATTAGGTCTAATAAGTAATGCAACAGATTTTTATTTATTTATTTTTTGTTAATTAAGAAATTATTTTAGAAATTGAATTTATCTGGCATTGACTTCTTCTGACCACGATCACCCCCCCTCCTCCCCCCCACCAATGATCGCGGCTGCGGCGTTTATGCCGGGTGCGGCGTTTCTGATGATTTTCTAGCTAACTAAGCTCATTTTCGTGGGTGCGGCGTTTCTTCCATAAATTACATTAATTAATTACTGGATTAAAGAATAAAAACATAAAATAATAACACAAATACATGCAAGAATATCATATTAGTGAAAGAGCATTGTCTAGTTTGGTACTAAAAACTACTTGACTAATCAGGGAAAAAGCAGTACATAAAAAAGAGATATTTACAAAAAATCAAATACAAAAGATGGCAATAATTCGTGATTTCACATAGAGAGGACAGCACATACTTGTCTAACGCACAGAAAAAGGTGTCCTTTAAGCATTTCCGAGAAATGTATAAATAAATATTAATCAAACTACAAAATTTACGGATGAGATAAGAATATAAATAGTTTACGAATCCGCATGGAATGATCACAATTCGCAATAGCTATTACTCATAAATATATATGATAAGAAGATGCATTAAAAAGATTTCCAATCGCTATATATATATATATATATATATATATATATATATATATAATTAGTATTGATAACATTAACTTGCCATCTAACATAGATACTAATTATTTCAAAGATCTATTAAAGTTTATAATTTATAATAACTATATTCTGCATAATAACAAATTATGTAGGCAAATTTTAGGAATAACACAGGGTGGTTCTAATTCTAGTTACTTAGCTAACCTATATTTATATAATTATGAATACAGTAATTCTCTTATAATAGATAGGTGCATAGATGACATAATTACAATAGCCACTGATAATAATTATAATGCTTCTGACAATTTCCAATAGCTAACCATTTCTAAAATCAATAAGATATCCAATATGTAATAAATAAAACTATATGTCCAAATTAGATTATTGGACGGTGAGGATGTGGTTGGTTGTTGGTTATTTCGAATTATAAAAAAAAAGAAAAGAAAAAAGAAAATCGTAAAATATATATCTGTATATTTTATTAAAAAAATATATAAAAAAAGAAGAAAAAACACAATGTAGTATTGTTGATTACACAATGTATTATTGTTGATTACCCCCCCCCCCCCCCGTCGCGCCGCTACTACGCGAAATTCAGGCAGACTGGTTATTATATTGATGACTGGAAAC
>JAWZYV010000516.1:0-19651 GCA_038373885.1 Cheiracanthium punctorium
TGTTCGCTGTTTCTAAGTTACATAATCTGTTCCTTCTGTTGGGTTTATTTTGGGGGTTGCTTGAAAACGAGATTACCCAGTTTACTTCCAATTCATCATACTGAATATATGGATAAACGAAACTAACATGAGCTCAGAAAACCCGTGTACTCCTTAATTAGCAATGTTTTCAGCTACATCTGCCAAATACTTAAATCTCCAATTTTCTACCAATCAAAGATATCTTGAACTTTTTTGGTATTTTCCTTTCTTATGTTTTTCTTTTTTACTTTCCGAACATGTACCATGTAAGGAAAGTATTGTAATCATGAAAAAATTCGACTTCGAGATTTTGGTGTTTTGACACGTTTTGAGGGCTTCTGAATCCATTTATGCTATTTTTACGAGATGTATATATGTATGTGTGTATGTGTGTGTGTGTGTATGTGTGTTTGTGTGTATGTGAGTGAACACGATAGCTCCTGAACGGAGCATTCGATAGAGCTCAAATTGGATATATATGTCATAAACCACCGTCGCAAGACCGGTATTGATTTTGGTGTGTATAGGACTTATAGTTTTTCTACAGGGCTACGACAAAGATTTCTTTTACATTATGGCCTATGGGGGAAATTCTTGAAAGTGCGCTAGCGTTTAAACGGTCCATTCGATTGAGCTCAAATTGGGTATACATGTTATAAAGCACCATTGTAAGACCGGTATCGATTTTGATGTTTATAGGACTTCTAGTTTTTCTACAGGGCTACGACAAAAGATTTCTTTTACATTATGGCCTATGGGGAGAAATTCTTGAAAGTGCGCTAGCGTTTAAACGGTCCATTCGATCGAGCTCCATTTGGTATATATGTTTGAATGATTCATCGATTCAAATTTATTTAAATGCTTGGTCATGATCTTAATCGTAAGTGTTCGGAAGTCGAGTGGAGTCACTCCAGATTTTTTACTTATTGCAGCCATTCCAACCTGGGTTACGCGTACCCTTCCCTGTGCGTAAAAAGATTGTCTCTAACGGCAGAAATTGACTTAGCTGGTTCAACTGAAAATGCATAAAGCTGCATAGTTTTAGATTACAAAAATAACATTCAGAAATTAATGTATTTTTCTTGCTAATATTGGAAAATATTCAAACTTGTGTGCGTGTGTGAACTTCATATTAACCCTTTGACGCACGGTGGTTGCTCCGTGAAGCCACTTAGTTCAGCGCTTTCATTGCTAGTCGCAAAAAATATGGTTAAATGGGCCTAACGTTGAGAAAGTGCAGCCGTTGCGATCACGGCCAGCTGTGTCAGAAATCTTCTTTAGTTCTGCGGCACCATATGGGCTATTCGATCCGCCATGCTATCGGTAGTTGAATGGATCGGTGTGTCCACTGGCGACTAAAAAGGTGACTTTTGCTACTAATATAAAGATAAGGCGACTGGGTCGACTTTTTTGAATAAAAAACGCCATTTTCGTATTTTGAAGTTTTCGGCTACTTGTCCCTCACTCCAGGCGACTTATTTGAAAATCAGATTTCGTATTTTGTCAACTCACTTTTCTTTTCAAAGTAGCGCGATGGGTCGTTCATCCAACATTCTGATATCTTTTTTTAATCGTGCTTTAAAAATAAATTACTGTATGCGCTGTTATATATCGCATGGAGTTTTTTAATTTATCATTTTATTCATTACTTCTTGAATGAAGCTAAAGGATGTGTGTTAATTTCTTCTACAAAATCATACAAAAATGCTACTGTTTTAAATACTTCAAATATTAGCAGAAAAATATCAAAATTTTAAAAGAGGCCCACCCTATCCATCGTGTCAGTAGCCAATAAACTGTGACAGGATATCAATGACTGTACGCGTGAAATAAGTTTCACGGTACGATAACATGTGACTTCGCAATTTTGTCTTTGATGTACGTGCATGGGCGCCGGCAGAATATTTCCCGGGATGGGGGGGCGTAAGACTACTTCAACGCTGGGTATGGTTACCATGTTGGAAAGAGCAAAAAAGCGAGGGAAAACACTGCATACAAAAATCCAGGGGGGAGGCATTGCCCCCCCCTTGCCCTATGCTGCCGTCGCCCATGTGTACGTGATAACCACCTTGGGAGCACTCGGAATTGAGGTGGGTGAATGAGTTACCTTCTAGACATTCGGGGACTACCCAGTTTTTTAAAATTAAATGTTCTCTTTTGTATATATTGTTCAACTTCTCCACCCTTCCTGAGAATTGCCGGTATGTTAAATGAGCCAGGGATGAAATCGGCAAAAGAGCAAAAAAGCTGAAATCATACGAGAGCAAAAAATTTGTGCATGTGATATTTGTATATAATTAATGTGATAGAAGTTTTAAGAAAAAAAACATTGGAGCATGCTAAAAATTAAAAATATCACACAGTTAACTAATAACTACAAACCAGGAATTCACAGAAAAAAAAGTAGAATTTCAGAGAAAAAAAGACAAAAAAGTGAATTCCTCTTTATTCACAAAAGGCTGAAATCAGGTAAAAAGCTGAAGAATTTCATCCCTGAATGAGCCTCACTAAGTCAGAGGCAAGTGGGGCAGCTGCCCGGCAAAGTGTTGAAATGTTGCCAAGCTTGTCGACTTTTTGGAGAAATATCGCCAAATTTGACGCCAAAAATAAGTCCCCAAAAATGAAGTCAGATAAGCTCTAGCACCAATATTTCTCGGTATTTTGAGAAAACGCTGTGTTAAACAATGGGGAAACCCAAAACTTCTTATCTCCAGTGCCTGATTTCCGGGAGGACGCTCGGGGCAAGCTCCCGGGTCCCCAACAAAAAGGAGGCCCCCCCAAATTGTTCTTTTAAGTTTAAAAATTTGTAAATTTTGAAAAAGTTTTCAAAAGAGTGGAGGGCCTCCAATGAAGCTTTTGCCCGGGGCCCCAACTCAGCAAGTCTGCCGCTGCTTATCTCCCGTTCTAGTTAAACGATTCTGATGCAACAAAATGCAAAGTTTAATTATTTGACGCGTAGAATACGAATTTTAAACTATATTTAACCGTTAGAGGGCAGAGAGACCCATAAATTCGTATCAATATATTGTTATGAATTAGTCGAAGTTTGAGCAGAGAATACAGATATGAGTCAATGATCTTAATTCCAGGTTAAAATAATTGACATCACATATAAACTGGCGTGGCTTAGAAGGTTTATACGGTAGGTTCTTTGGAGTTCCTGCGAGATTTTTATACTGTGGGATAAAAGAGAGGCTCTTGGCGATTACTTCAAATCATTTTAATTGAAATAGACCAGCCGTGTGAAGTAATGCACAAGTTTAGGGAACTACTTCGAAAATTTCAAAAAGAGATGCTTACACTAGCGGAGAAGACAGAGATTGTACTTCACATCTATAAAGGCTATTGTAAGGTGACCATACGTCCCGTTTTTAGGTGGCTTGTCCCGTTGTCCCCAAGCACAGCTTCGGGACACCGCAATGTCCCGTTTTTAGAAAATGTCCCCTTCAATGTACCGTTTTTAGAAAAGATCGGAACCCCCGGTAACGATTTCAATAAAGGGCGATAAAAATCTAAGATCATCCAATGAAAGTGTTTGGAAAAAAAAAAAAGAACTGACCTCTCTCCCTCCCCTCTCGAGACGCAAAGAAAACGGTTTAGGTATTATTTTGCCGAAAACCCGGAAGTAGAAGGTGGGCTAGAGAATGATTTATTAGGGACCCGGTCACTAAAAATCGGGGTTAAAACAGGGGTTGTCTATAAAATATCAAGGTGTGCCTTGTGGTCTGATCCGGGGGTCTGGTTTCTGGCTTGTACGTACCACGTACGGTGACTGCTGCATTACAGAGGTCAATGGGATCGTTTTCGTATAACCTTGGGTGTTTTGAGGGTGAGAAAACGTCATTAAGTTGTCCCTTCTCTTTGTGCGAGTGGAGGGTTCCCCCCCCCCCCTGTTTTTTCTGTAAAAGACACTCCACAACCGTAGTCTGCATTCAGGAAATATACTTTTTGTCGATGTTGTTTCTCTGTAACTACAGAATGGATGAAATCAGTTTTATCAAAACAAAACAAAAATGTCTACTTAATTAAAAAATCATTCTTAATTAAATCTACTTAATTAAAAAATCATTCAAAGTACCACCTATAATACTTTGAATGATTTTTATTCCCCATGACAAAACATAAAAAACAAATGTTATTGGAAGTGTAAAAGTACTTCTTTTAGTTTGTCCCCGGTCAGTTCTTAATGACTTACATCACCTTATATAAATTTCGTCACATTCACATTATTCACTTTCATAGTAACATTACAAGCTCAAAAATTTTTGATTAAAAAAAACTAATCTTTTAGATATTTTTATTTTTCTAAAAGTACTTCGGCTCAGCTGTAAAATTAAATGTGAAAATTATTTTGAAGTGTTGTGTATCATTTTAAATGTTTTTTAAATATCCTATGCTTCTTTTTATTTTATCTTTCTACATTTTAAGAGCTTTCAGATAAATCATCATGCTTTTCCGTTTTCTGCTTGACCCCCCCCCCCCCAACACACACACACACAAATAAATAAATAATTAAAGTTTAAAAAAAACTTTTCTGAACTATAGTTTTGTCACAATTATTTCTATTGGTATCAACATACAACAAAATTTTACAGTGTAAAATAATTCATACAAATAATACATGTTCTGTTGTAGATTAGTTATTAAAATAATTTCTTTTGGATTTTTACATAAACAAGTACTTCCTCTTGAAAATAATAAATTAAAGAAATAATTAAATACTTTTCATAACTTAATTCATTAGAATTTGTTTATTCTTTAATTAGGTTATTCTTTGAACAACCATAATTGATAATCCTGAATCGCCCTGCAGATTTAACGTGTACATTCGTCGTGTGTATATATTTTTCTTAAATCCTTAATTCTATTCCCTATCAATGGCCTGATTCTACCTCAAAATAATATTAAGTAAAATCAGTATTAATGAAGGCCATCCAAATACAGCAATAATCTAAATATATAAAAGAATGAGAATTTTCCTGTCTATCAGTTTGTATGCATGTTTATTCGCAAGAGGCGCCTACACTGTTCGTCGGATACGGAGTAAATTTGGTGAACTGAGCAATTTCCTTCTGAGTCCATCGTTGCTTCCCAGAACAGGTCTTTGTGTATGCTGTGGGTCTCAGTGGGAGCAAGCAACGGGACACAGGCAGAGTCTGATTTCCGGCTGGGCATTCCGGGCCAGCGCCCCGGCCCCCAAAATGGGTTTTTTAATTTAAAAATTTGTAAGCTTTGATTTTAATTTAAAATAAGAGAGAAACTAATTTTATGAAAAATAATATTTGTTTTATGAATCTGTAACTATTTCATTGCCCTTAGCATTATATCCACACCCCTTTTTTTTAGCTAAATGTTATAGTCTCGGGTAATAATTCAGCGCAAACTTATCGTTCAGAGCGTGGCCTATGTAGAGATATATGCTGATGGCGAGGAAACCATAGAGCTGATTTTCAATCGGAATATATAAAAGGAAATGACTTCCTAAGTAGAGTAAAGTGAAAATCTATCCCGCTGACAATAAATGCCCTGATATATGAATTAGAAAAAATTAAATTCAAAAATATTATGGAACGTGTTACTTGAAAAATGCGGAATGAAATAAACGATTGAATATTAAATAATATACTGTGACCTCTCACTTTTACGGGTTTTAAGGGAGCGGTTTAAAATCGCGTATAACTGAAAGGGTCTTATTTTCTAACTATTCTAAATTATGAGAGACAAAACATTTGAAAAAAAAATGCTTAATATTTTTTTCAATTAAAAAGAGTAATATTATACTTTAAAATATTTAACTATACAATTTAGTTTAACTTTTAATTCAAAAATAGAGTGTACGTACGTATAATTTCAGTTTACATAGGAGAAACTTTAATTGTATACCATTCCTTTATCAGAATGTCATCAGTACTGTAGTTTATTTTTTTAGGCATCGTTTGCAATACAATATTTTCTAACTCATTAAAATATGTTATTCTATTGTAAATTAAGTCTTAATGTTTCAGATAACGTCTCAGTTTTTTGTAGGGCCCCTAAAGCAGTAGCATAAGATGGAACAGAAAGATCAGTTTCATCATTATTATCTTATTTATCACCATCTTCATCTGCAACTCATCAAAAACAGTTTTAAAATGTCTTAGTTGACATTATATTTTCATCAACATTCCCATACATTCACATTTTTTAAACACCGTGTCTTGGAGGACAACGACGGAGAAAAGTACATCTGTGTGACAGGATTTGTGAATTGCTGTTTATTTTCACGTACAACTGAGGAGAAAATTCAGAGCAGCGCTCACGAGTTAAAGAGTTTGTTTGTTTGCCAGGAGATTACAGCTCGCGTCACTGAATGTGTCGCTTTGAGCTACATGTACATCCTTCCCGGATTTTCCCGCCACAATTTGGAACCTCATCAGAAGGTGTGGGACTTCTGAATATTGGCACTAGGGATGGACGCGAGACGACTTTTTGGCGAGACGAGACAGAGATTTACAGCTTTTTTTGCGAGACGAGACAAACATTTTTAACATTATGATATAGGGATTTTTGCGAGACGAGACAAGCTTTTCGGCTGTTTTGCGAGACGCCAATTTTTCGTCTCGCGTCCATCCCTAATTGGCACCCCTCGGAAACTGCTAGCGACCGGCAGAGAGGACTTCCGGAAACCACGGATTAACGTGCACGTACACCGCATGTACACGGTGGTCTTTAGTTGTGCGCCGGTATCGAACCCGCAACCTTCCGGTTACGAGTCCAACGCCTTAACCACTGGGCTACCACGGCCCCTGAGTGAAAGAGTTATCATTATTTTCCTACCGCTCAGGCGCCTATTGGGAAATCCGCCACTGCGTTACTGGCCCTCACTGCCCGTGAATTTTGTACAGCTGACTGTTCGACCAAGTTCTAGAAGCAATGAAGTTAAGAGTTTCCATCCTGTCAAACGGACTTTTTATTAGAACTTTCTACACATACTGGATTTTAGAGCAACGAACCCAAGAATGTAGCAGAGTTTTCTGCAACACTATAGTTTGTTCACGTGATTGCAAAAAATAATTCTTATACATTACGGCCTATAGAAGCAAATCGTTTAAAATGAGCTAGTGTCTAAAAGGGAGCATTCGAAGAAGTTCAAATTGGGTATGTATATTGTAGGTCATCGTCACACAGCATGTATAAGATTTTGCTGTGTATAGGACTTATAGTTTTTTG
This sequence comes from Cheiracanthium punctorium, assembly GCA_038373885.1. NCBI lineage: Eukaryota > Metazoa > Arthropoda > Arachnida > Araneae > Cheiracanthiidae > Cheiracanthium > Cheiracanthium punctorium. The sequence continues at coordinate 7,231 of JAWZYV010000516.1, forward strand.
ACAGGGCAACAAATTGGTGTTCTTTTACATTACGGCCCATGTACATAAATTCCTGAAAGTGCGCTAGTGTCTAGGCTGCATTCGGTTGAGCTCAAATTGGGTATGTATAGTACGACGGTCTCATGATCTGCATAGATTTTTGTATGTTTGGAGCTAATAGTTTGCTCACAGACTTGCAAGAGGTAAATTTTATATATTACGGGCTTAAGGAAGCAATCATTTAAAGTGAGCTAGTGTCCAAATGGTTTATTCGATGACATCCAATTAGGTACGCATGTTATAGGTCACTGTCTTACATATTGCTTAAATTTTAGCGAGTTCACGCAGTACAGTTTTTTGCAGAGATACAAAAAAGTATTCTTATAGATTGCGGCCTTTACACTCAAATCATTTTAAGTGCTCTAGTGCCTGAACACTAGATCTGATTGAATTGAATGAAATTTATTTAAACGCTTGGTATCAAGTGTTCGGAAAGTCGAGTGGAGTCACTCCAGATTTTTATTATTATAGATAGACATAAATTTGTTTTGTAATTCATGTGAAGATGGTATATAACTGGATATTGGGCGCTTTTTTTTTGCGTTGTATTGTAAGGATTAGACTTAATTTTATTGGGAGGGCTTCCCTAAAAAGATTTTTGTATCTTCTAAATAAGGTAGATTATCTATTGCTACAATGATAAATGGAGATCTTTAGGCAGCTATACCTCCTCTTCCGTATAAATATCTGTTTAAAACCTCCAGCTAAGCTCCCTGATGAGGTAGAAGTGCAAAAATTTCAAGTTTTGCCTTTGTCAAGCACAAAATAAAAATTTTCTTTGGGAAATTGGGAGTTAAATTGAGGTAGGGGGATCTATTATTTTTAATTTAGTAAATTTTTTTCTTTCAATTTTACTAATATTAAAATAAATGTATTTTGAACTTAAAATCACATTTTTTTCTGGCCAAGTTTGTTTTTCAAAGCTTAGACTTTAAAACAATTATTTATGAAAGTTTCAGAAAGTTATCATTTTTACGCCACTCCTTCAAATAATTAGCCTCACCATGGCACAATGGCTATATCACTGAAAATGTTGAGGTAGACGGCCCAAGTGTGAAGGTTCTGGGTTCCGGTCCCATCGCGCGGTCGTCGATCTAACGGTCTGGAGTTTTGGCAGGTTTTCTCCAGATGTAACGTGAATACGCGTTAGAACCCCTTAGAAAGTCCTCCTAACCAAGGCACCTCTCATCTTAGGCAGATACCCCTCGCGCAGGTTTGCCTTAATCACACACACACAACCTTCAAATAATTACAAAGTGACATTTCTTTTATGCTCTTCAAAGTTTTATTGTAAAATTTTTATTTTTAATAACACTTTATAAATGTAATTGTCCTTAAAAATGAAAATTTATTCCATCTATAATTTATCACAGTATTCTGATATTTATTTAAATTTGAATTAATTTGACAAGTAAATCCATAATTAGTGTCAGTGGCGTACTTAACGAGTGTTTCCCAGGGGGGGCGGGACCCCTCCCGAAACTGTGAAACAATCATTAAAAAAACTGCCAGTTTAAAAAATTAATATTAACGCCATTAACAATGAGATTTTTTTTAAAACCGCTACGTTGGAGCGTTATAAGCGAATCAAGTCACGGCCGAGGGCGGCCGGGCACCTCCCGAAATTTTAAAACAATCATTAAAAAATGGCCAGTTCAAAAATTTTTATATTTACGCCATTAACAATGAGATTTTAAATAAAACCGTAACTTTGGAACGTTTAAGCGAATCTATATACGTCACTGATTTTAGTATTATAATAGTACTCTCATTCACTGGATTGAGAACTATTTTTTTACCACTGGACTTTTCCCTCTGACCATGTAGGATGTAGCTGGAGGTCACAGGTCAAGATTTCCCAACACGTGCATGGGGGCACGACAGACAAGAACTTCCCGAGAGGAGTTTTTCATTGCAAGGAGGGGGGGGGGGAGAGGAAAGTTCTGCTTCGAACGAGAGGGGACTCTGTCCCCATTCGATCCGTTTTTAGATATTTCGAAAGACTGATAACAGAGAAGTAATTTTTACAGGATCCCTCACTTCGGAGGAGAGCGAAGTGGGGACTGTCAAAAAGTAGGGTCAAAAGGTCTATTCGGCGAAATGAAGACTACACGAAGAAAACACCGGCGGGGTGTATTGTTTTTGTGTTTGTTCTTTTTTTTTTGTCAGCTAATTCAATTTATTTCTTTTTTTAAAGTCATGTTTCTCTTTTGCTTATTCCTCCCCCACCCCTGATCTTCACTTTATTTTCTCTTTTCACTCTGGTTTTCTAAGAATTTTTTTCCTTCCGAACGACAACTTCCTTTTTACTGTGTGTCCTTTTGTGTACATTTCTCACTTTCCTACTTTCCTACCTTGTGTCGGATGGCATTTTTGAAGTCGAAGAAGGGCCTACCCCTTGTACCACCCGAAACGTACGTCTTTCGGCTATTTTTTATGGTAAATGTGTGTTTTAGCAAAGTTTTTTTTTTTTCATTTTATTTTGATATTAACATTAACACAAGCTTGTTTGCGCGTTTTCTTAACAACTAAAAGGTACCCATACCTGTAAATTCAGTCTCCCTACATACCTTAAAAAGAGTAGATGTCCCGTTTTAAGAAAGAAAATAAATACACTATTGCCAAAAAAGTAGTAATGTCCCGTTTTGTAGGGAAAAATAAATGGTCACGTTAGGCTATTGAGCCATCACCTCACCCAGACAAAGGAAAATGAGAATCTAGATTATTAATTTTGTAATTAACAGGAATTTAAGCTAATTATAAAGGAAAATGAAGGTTCCTCGTGAAGCCGTACGTTGAATGTATTTGTTTTACCACTTGCCAGCACTTGAGCCTCCTTTTCTTGCAGCTTCGTTTTTTAACACAGCATGAAATCGGGGCAGTATGCCATTGCCACTCGGTTGCTGCAGTGAAGTAATTTTCTTCTTCTCACATCCATCCATCTATCTATTCCCTCACTCTTCTTGCCTGTCGCATCCAGTCTTTTTTAACTAAAACGTTTATAATATTCCTTTGCTTTTTCCCTGCACTCGCAGAGGGAAAATAAAAGCGGATGGAACCGGTCCCGACTGGTTTTTCAGCAAGGGGGAAAAATACTAAATCCGCTGAGGATGGACGAAGAAAAAATTATTTTTTTTCGCTCTCTCTCTCTCTTCCCCCCCTTTAATTTTTGAGATTGTGATTGTGTTAGGAGTTTTTTTCTGTAAGAACGGCTGAATGGGCGCCGCCAGTAATGATGGAACTTCGATGTGAACAGTTCTGCATGACAGTTATGAACAACTGAAAAGGTTAATGCGTGTTCTGTGATTTACGCCGCTTTAGTTTGGTTTCTTTCTTTCTTACTGTTTTTTGTGAAGCTTCAAGATGATTCAACTTTTACATACACTCCAATAATAACTATTTTGTTTTCTTGGCCACTTAACTTTTGATTCTCATAGAATCCTCCCACGTATATACACTAAAGCAGGTTCGGTGAACGGTCCAAGTACGGTGTTCCGCTGGTCCCAGACGAGACCACTGTCATATATAAAGGACCTGTAACGATTTATCGACATTTTTCTCTTGCAAACTTTCCTCATTTAGTTCTACAATGTACATGTCATCTAATTTTACCCATGCATGTCATATAATTTGATTTATTTGGTGTTTTTATATTAGGTATTCACACTTTTTAATTCAGCTCTTAACGAAATCAATATAGATTACTCATATAATTTCTTTTGCAATTTTTTTTTAAATCTTTTATACGGTCCAGCAGGGGCGTAGCCAGAAATTTTTCATGGGTGGTGGGGGGGGGTTACAACTACTGCAACTCACATACATGCATACATGTGTGTGGTGAGGGAGTGAAGAATATACATTTTGTATGGCAAAAAACTCCTCAGGGTGGGAGGGGGGGGTTATGACCCCCCTTAACACCCCCTTGGCTACGCCCCTTCGGTCCAGTAATAAATGTGACGGACCAAGGAAGACATGGAGTCACAGGTTCTTTGGACCACTGACTCAATTTCTAATTTCTGCCTTTGCATTAAATTTATATTGAGCTAGCTGCATCTGCAGCATTGCACCAATATTGGAGATGGAAATACTGAAACATTTTAATTATTCACCGATACTGAAAAATATATTCAATTTTTTCCCAAAATTGTGATCTCCTTCCTGGAAGCATATTCAATAGTATTGGCAGACATTGGAGACTTGTTATATCTGTTTAACCCTTTCCAGCGGAGTTTAGCGGAAGCTACTGGTTATGAAAATTGCCACGTGCGAATTATCCAAGTTGGACAAAAGATTTTTAAAACTGAGTTTGTTTGCATAAAAACCTACAAATTCATATTGCGTTTCACAAATTAATTTCGGGCATGATGACACCACGTGTGCACATTCGTTATCCTTTACGGTAAATTTCGCTCTCGTCCGGAAAGGGTTAAACAGAGATGCGAATCACCAGACTTTGGTCTAATTTTCAGGCTTTTTGATTTTTCAAAACAATTTAGTTTGTTTTCAAAATTATTCTTATCATTTTTTATTTTTTACTAACGTAAGGCAAAATTCTATATACATAGGATAGATTTAATATAGATTGCAATTACAATATTTATTGAGCTTGAAATTCACAAGTATTAGTGCTAAAATGTTGTTTACACATTCTTTCAGACTTTTTCCTTTTTTTTTGTCAATCTCATCCCTGTTTAAATCAAACACATAAGTTTTTAAATACAATCACTTCTCACTTATGACTCTCTTGCTTATACTTCCGAATTCACTTCCCCCGTCCACGATTTTATGGGAAGTAATGCTAAACTTCTCTCAGCTATGCTACTCTTCTCTTACTTACACGACGCTTTAAACGGATGGGGCGATTTTACTTTTCTCACACAAGAAGTCATTTTATAATTTTTAAAGTACACAGGGTGTCTACCGCTCTGGAAAATCCGGAAAGTCTGGAAAAAACCGGGAAATTGGGTAATGGGTCCGGAAAATTCACCAAAAGAATCAATTTTTTTTCGTGTTCTTTTTTTTACCCTTCCTCTTTAAATGTCAGACTGGAACCGAAAGCAACTGCAACGCATTTTTCGGACCGCGAAAGCATCAAGCGATGTGTTTGTATAAGGAGGGAAAAATGGGGGCTCATTAATCATGATGGGAGGGTAAAAGACAAATTATCTTACTTGGTAACTTATGGGTTAGGACCGTCTTTCCAAGAACAGTTAGTTAATTCTATCCTAAATTGCGACTACTTCTGTTTCTTTTAATTGATGAAAGCTTAATCCTGTATTTCAAGAAGTTGTACAAAATATGCAAATATAAATACAAGGGAGAGGGCATTGTGCAATTCCCCAAAGTAAAATGCATTGGTCAGGAATTTTTTCCCGGGACCTCCCAAAAGTCAGGAAATAGTCCGGAAATAGACTTTCGGAAATTTGGTAGACACCCTGGTACAAATCAAGCACTTTTTCCAACCTTCATCTTTTCACTACTGTTAAAGTGTATAATCAGGGATGAATGACATTTCTTATAGTTAAATTCCTGTGTTATTAACGATTAAATCTATCGATGGTTTGCATGTGCATATTTATCAAAATGGTTATTCCCAAAATAGCTTCAAAACTTTATCAGACTTAGAAAAAGCAAAGCATTTTCGTCGACTACAGAAGCAAACTAACATCACTTCTTCTTCGTCGTCTTCTCCTTTTCTTTCTTTCTTTCTTTTTTCTTTTTTCTTTTTTTTTTTTTAAATCTGAAAGGTAGATCTTTAAAATAAATATAGTGATAAGTAAACTACAACTTTGTGTATTTTATATTATTAACTCTTTAAATTATTTAATTTCTGATTTTCAGACTTTTAATAAATAAAATTGTAAAATAATTAATGCATATAAAAATTTTTAAACTTTGTATAATAAGACGGTCTCTCAGTTAAACGACGTTTTTCTGTTGCCCTGAAAGTCGTATAATTTAGAGGTCACTGTATTTAAATAAATTAATTAAAGTCAACAAATGAATGTCTTCAATAGATTCATAATTCGATAAAGCACTTTTTAAACACAGCAACATAAACAACACAAACACGCACAAAGAAATAGATAAAGGGGAAGGGCTTTTATCTCTTTTATTCGTCTTGTACAAAGTTATTTGTTTATCTTTAGCACCAGTATTTATGAGTGCATATTTTTTAAATTTAAATTAATATGTCTAAAATTATGCAAAATATATGATTTAATTATCGAAATAAATCTGAAGTTTCATCTTTTATTTTATGTGCATCGCGCAACATTAAAATAATTTTAATTGGCTTTTTTTTATCAGTATTCTGATATGAACTGAAAAAAAAAATATTTTTAAAAGAAAATATATTTGCTTATGGAAGGGAGCTAGAAATGTATAGGTTCACATTAATCTTGATTTGTAGTGGTTTTCACTTGTTCTAAGCTATACAGCAGTGAAACCTGTGTATAAGGATACTGTCTACCATGGGCGCCAGCAGAATACTTCTCAGGGGGGAGGGGGGAAAAGACTACTTCAGCGTATGATTACCATGTTGGAAAGAGCAAAAAGCAAGGGAAAACATTGCATACAAAAATCCAGGGTTGGCATTGCTCCCCTTGCCCTATGCTGCCGGCGCCCATACTGTCTATAACAATAAACCTGCTTAAAACAATAATTTCTTTCCCGACAAAATTCCTATTTACTCATTATGCATTGAACCTGTTTACAGTGATATTCACTGTTTATAAATACCTGTCTGTAACGATAATTTTAACACTTACGAAAACTTTTATGAAAACATTGGCGTTTGTAGAAAAGTTACTTTTTTTTGTAATTTTAAAAAGAAATAAACTGTTGCACCTTTTATACATATTTTCATGTATACCGTTAGTAAAATTGTATCTAAAATTGCCACACCTTATTAAATCGTTAAAGAAACTACAACATTAAATTCAAAATCAAAGGAAGATAATTAATATATTACGTACAAATGTGTTGAGCTTCACTTCTGTACAATAGGTTCAACACCCGAGCTTCTTGAAAGCCATTTCACAAATTGTGCCCGTTGATGACTGAAGTGTTATTTCTGCTCCGGAAATGTGTTTTATCTTATTTTCATAAATAGGAAACATCTTTAACCCTTTAACGCGCAGTGTTCCCGCTCTGGGAACACCCAACTCTGACGTTTTGACTGTTGCCAGTCACGAAGAATAGATTGGATTTCTATAAAAATAGTTGTGGGTGACAGAGCTCCACGAGAATCCTTTACTTTTTAGCACGTCATTTCCCGTAAAAAAATGGTCACGATTCTTTTTAACGGCACTGACATCTGCTGAAAAATGCAAGAATGCGAGAACAGCTCGGTAGATTGCCCAATGCTGAAAAAAAGGGCAGCCGTTGCCATCGCTCGACTTAACTACCAGCAAGATGGCGGACGATCGAAACGTTCATCGCATGCCACAGATCTAGAGACCCTTTTTTGACGACAGCTGGCTGTGCCGCACAACCAGCTGTCGGTAGTTAAGTCGAGCGATGGCAACGGCTGCCCTTTTTTACAGCATTGGAAAAGGGTTGCGCCTCAAAGGGTTAAGGCTCAAATAATAAGTAAAAGCTCAGCCTGTCTACAACGATAAAGTGTCTATAACGATATTTCATTTACGTCACGCAGGTTTCACTATTGTGTTTATACATTACTACATGAAATGATTCATCTTATCATTATCAGTTTAAAAAAAAAAAAAAATGCAGTATATGAAATGTTATCGATTTGATAGAATTTCGCAAGTCGCATAAAACCCTATCTAGACAAGTCTGGGGTACGCTGATTTAAAAGAAAAAAACAAAGAAAAGAAAAGAAACAATCCTTAGAAAAGAGGGAGCTTTTAAGTTTTGTAGGCCCGCGGCAAAATTAATCGGCACGTGCTCAAAGAGAGGTGTCTTAACATGTGGTTACAGTGTTAAGTATGTACTTTTATGCCAAAAAGGCTTCCATCTGCCCGTCCTTGGAGAGAAAACCGCAAAATCAGTACAATGACCTGGATGTGGTTTTTAAACAACCACTAATGCTCACTTTAAGACTGTTCAGATTTTAAATGATGTAATGACAGGTGGGTTTGCGAAGGGATTAAGTAAACGAAAGGAAAGTGTAGTGTGCAATTTTGCTTTATAAAATTTTTAAGCTGAAAAATTTGGATGTAAATCTATCTATCTACATGTTTATACATATTATATATATAAGAGCTTTGATGTCCGTCGAGCTGTGTATGTATGTTCAAAGGCGGCCCGAGGCGATCTTCGAGTTTAAAGCCCCCCTTTTAAAGATTGCATTTTTTAACCAAAAATCGCGCTTTAAAACTAATATTCATGACTGAAAATAAGTCCGGGAAAATCTGTGTCAGGTCTGATAATAAGTTCTCAACGTATTGATTATAAATAAATAAATATATATATATATATGTGTGTGTGTGTGTGTAATGTATAAAAAGGTAATTTGGGTTTTACTAGTTTAGGTATTGTTCAAGCGGTACTTTCACTGTAAGTTTTGCTTTTCTGTCATACTTGCCACGCGCGCTCTGGAGCTATGTTTTAATTCTTTAGTTAATTGCTAGACATCAGGCCGTCGATTCTGAGTTCTTTAGAGTGTACACGTGTCCCCACGCCTTTGTAATCCCGGATGTAGGTCATGTTCATAAATGTATGTAATTCGATTAGAGATAAGAGAGAGGCGGAGTTATGTCTTACCAACCCACGTGGTATGATGAACGTAAATACACCCGCACCTCGAAATTCAAGAGACTTCTGCCACTGGAACTGCTTAATGAGTCCAAGCTGATTTTTGTACCCGTCTCCCCTCTCCTCTTCTCACTCTATATTGTAACTTAAAGATAATGTTTAATAAACCGTTTTAGCTGCCTTAACTCTGGAACTTTACTGAAATATCTGACGTCTCATGTATATATATATATATATATATATATATATATATATATAATATATAATAGCTTACTTACGTAAAGTGAAATCCCAAGATAATCCAACGATAAAGTGAAGAAAATATAAAAAATAAAAAAGTAGATAGCACATGGTGCCAATTAACGAGCTTATTCCGGATAAGTGTTTAAATATAGCCTTTTAAGGCAATGAAAGAGTGGAAAAATTGAATATAAAGCGCCAAATTAGAACTGGTGTGCTTTTAAGCCTAATCACATGTAATCAGAAATAGTCCGAAAATGGAGTTAATATTGAAATGGTGTGCTCTATCATCAGGCGCCACCGCACACACATTTCAATTTAATCGAAAAAAACAATAATAGCTAGGTTTCTGCAAGTTACCTGACCAAAATTAGGGTCCTTTTGTAACTTGGGGGCGCGACCGTAGCTATTAGAAAAAAACAACGAGGAAGTGGACCGACACGAAGATCAAAGCTCAGTAATGGAGGCAGTATTAGTGCATGTTGCCATCAGAGAAGGCTTAATGCAATCAATAGACAAGTAATGCCATGGAGTGTGAATAAAAAATGATATATTAATAATACTTTGGAAGTATGGAAAGGAAAAGAATAAATAAATAAAAAAAGGTAATAATTAAATGAATAAATAAAAAGAATAAAAATGGTAATAATTAAATGAATAAATAATAAAATAAATATTACACTAGTATATCTAGCCTATGTTTTACGTAGTACTAGCTGCAGTAGCTAAGAAGTACTTAGTTGAGGTTGTGGAAATGGAGAAAAACTGTAGCAATAATATTAACAATAATGATATTTATAATAATTATATATTCATTTATTATTGCTATTTATGCTAATATAATTGTAAAATATTTAGTTAGAACAGTACTCTGTTTGGCTTCATTGGTTACAGACTCACATGAAAAGGAAAAAGTACCAGTAATCAACCATTTTTTTTTTTTTTTTTAATATATATATATATATATATATATATATATATATATATATATATATATATATATATATATTCATGCAAATAATAATTTACATACAGGGCCCGACTAAGCCATTCGGAGCACCTCGGTTTAGCATTTTTTGGGGTTCCTGAAAGCTGCGGGGTCCAAGGCTGAGGCCTAGTTTGCCCCTGCGGTCATCAGGATCTGTTTACATACCGTATGTTGCATGTATAACAGTATCAGACCCTTATTATCGCATGGGCAAATCGGGACTTTGCCCAGGGCCCCCAGTTTCAAATGTTGTTCTGAAATATTCTTTTATATGGCAAAATTTTATGAAAAAGAAAACAAATTTTATAGATGGGTACTCCCAAATTCATCAATACCCGGGGCCTCTGATGCTCATGATCGGGCCCTGGACATAAAAAGATATTGGTATGACTGGAGCCTCTATGAAAAATGTCCGCCAAATTTTCTCATGTTGCATTAGTCGGGCTTTGTATATCAAACATAATATTTTCAAATTTTATGGATCATTATCGCTTGAAATAGCTGTAATAGGCAAAAGGAACTTCATTTTTATTGCCCTCGAGGCGGTAAAAAGTAAAATTGAGTTATAATCACAATCAGGCGCGTAGCCAGGAAAATTTTTCGGGGGGGGGGGGGGGATATGAACTTATATGTGTATAAATAGACTGAATTTCATCACTAATCCAAAATTTCGGGTGAGGGATATATCCCGATATCCCCCCCCCCCCTGGCTACGCCCCTGATCACAATATTACAGCTGATGCTACAAAATTTTTATGTGCATAAAGTCGTAAGCATGACTTGACCAAAACAGGTTTGACTTAACCCTTTGAGGCGCAACCCTTTCCCAATGCTGAAAAACGGGTAGCCGTTGCCATCGCTCGACTTAACTACCAACAAGATGGCGGACGATCGAAACGTTCATCGCGTGCCACAGATCTAGAGACTCTTTTTTGACGACAGCTGGCACGCGATGAACGTTTCGATCGTCCGCCATCTTGTTGGTAGTTAAGTCGAGCGATGGCAACGGCTACCCGTTTTTCAGCATTGGGCAATCGATCCGGCTGTTCTTGCATTCTTCTATTTTTCAGCAGATGTCAGTGCTGCTAAAAATAATCGTGACCATTTTTTTACGGGAAATGACGTGCTAAAAAGTAAAGGATTCTCGTGGAGCTACGTCACCCGCAACTATTTTTATAGAAATCAAATCTATTCTTCATGACTGGCAACAGTCAAAACGTCAGAGTTTGGTGTCCTCACGGCGAGGACACCGCGCGTTAAAGGGTTAAAGGAGCTTTCAGCTTAGCGCTGGGCCCATTTAAGACAGGTTTTACGTTTAATATTTCGTTGGGAGGGGAAGACACTCCCCCTTCGGCTTCGTCTCTTGAGATTTCGGTATAATCTTAAACATTAACATTCTTCTAAACAATTTTTTGAAACTGCAATTTAAAATTTCGTATCTATTTGGGGGCCTCCTACCAGTCGGCTCCCTGGACGGACCGTCCCCCCCCCCCCCCCCCACTGTGTATGTTCACAAAAGATGTCTAAGCTGTTCGTCAGATCCGGATCGAATTCGACACAGTGATTACATCACGAAGACAGCCATTCTTTAATAAAGAAAATAGATTTTTAAAATAATGTTTTGTCCGTTTTTTGTCGATTGCTCCCTTTTTTATGCTTTGACAAACTTAATTTTCCTCCCAAAACTCATTTCTTTTATCATCACAAAATCCAGAGAATGATGCTCTTTTCAAATGAGCTTTGTATGGGCATTCTTTTCTTGAAGAATTTTCAAAGCGGCATCAAAAAAATCCGGATTCGAATGAGATTTTCACTTTGTAAGTCTGATGCGAAATTACTTATGAACAGATTATTTTAGAAAGTTGATAATACGTACTGGACATTACACCACAGTTATTTTTTTAAGAATGGTACTTAGTTTTGTTTTTGTTTTTTTAATCTTTAAATGTTTTTTTCTTTTCTTCTCCTTCCTTCCTTCCTTCCCTTCTAGTAAACCGTACTTCGACTGGCAAACATAGGATGTAACTCTGTATCTGGTTGAACACCTCTCCTTTTCCCCCCAAGTCGCCGGGAGCTAGGGAAATTCAAATTTTTGTTTAAAAAGGCACTTGGATGATTGGGGGACAATTTTCATCAAAAGTAGTTTTAGGCTTTGTTATTACTATTATTAATGAACTAGATAGAAACTGTGTGATAATTTATTCAATTTTTATTTTTTAAACAGACGAATTTCGAGATTTTACTTTAACCCTTAACCCATTTATGCCTAGTGTCCCTTTTTTGGGACGGCATTTTCGCTAATAGTCGAAAACGTTATTTATTTTTCCTAGCCTTTATTCATGAGTATTGAGCCTCAGCTCTACACAATATTTTAACATGACCCAGTAGGATGTTGATATTTAGATTTTTATGCATAGTGATTTTAAAAGAAAT
>JAWZYV010000517.1:0-10644 GCA_038373885.1 Cheiracanthium punctorium
TGAATTGCTTAGGCATGGGGCGCCAATACATGTTCTCTTTTCAGATGCGGGACATGTCAACCTATGGAAAAAGTTTCCGTGTCGAGCACGGTTGGCATACGAGAAGTCCATGTGTCCTCCGGTTCCGGCCGCTGTTACTAGTCGTGTTGGGCGCGCGGCGAGCGATACAGATGAAGACGACGACGGCGGGAACACAAGACCCGGCCCCCTTCCGGCTATTGACTGAGCGGCCCACGCAATACCGGAGGTAAAATATCATTTCTCTATGCGCACTCCAAGTTTGAGCGTTTTTTACAGTGCATTGTCTTTTAAGTGAATTGCTTAGGCATGGGGCGCCAATACATGTTCTCTTTTCAGATGCGGGACATGTCAACCTATGGAAAAAGTTTCCGTGTCGAGCACGGTTGGCATACGAGAAGTCCATGTGTCCTCCGGTTCCGGCCGCTGTTACTAGTCGTGTTGGGCGCGCGGCGAGCGATACAGATGAAGACGACGACGGCGGGAACACAAGACCCGGCCCCCTTCCGGCTATTGACTGAGCGGCCCACGCAATACCGGAGGTAAAATATCATTTCTCTATGCGCACTCCAAGTTTGAGCGTTTTTTACAGTGCATTGTCTTTTAAGTGAATTGCTTAGGCATGGGGCGCCAATACATGTTCTCTTTTCAGATGCGGGACATGTCAACCTATGGAAAAAGTTTCCGTGTCGAGCACGGTTGGCATACGAGAAGTCCATGTGTCCTCCGGTTCCGGCCGCTGTTACTAGTCGTGTTGGGCGCGCGGCGAGCGATACAGATGAAGACGACGACGGCGGGAACACAAGACCCGGCCCCCTTCCGGCTATTGACTGAGCGGCCCACGCAATACCGGAGGTAAAATATCATTTCTCTATGCGCACTCCAAGTTTGAGCGTTTTTTACAGTGCATTGTCTTTTAAGTGAATTGCTTAGGCATGGGGCGCCAATACATGTTCTCTTTTCAGATGCGGGACATGTCAACCTATGGAAAAAGTTTCCGTGTCGAGCACGGTTGGCATACGAGAAGTCCATGTGTCCTCCGGTTCCGGCCGCTGTTACTAGTCGTGTTGGGCGCGCGGCGAGCGATACAGATGAAGACGACGACGGCGGGAACACAAGACCCGGCCCCCTTCCGGCTATTGACTGAGCGGCCCACGCAATACCGGAGGTAAAATATCATTTCTCTATGCGCACTCCAAGTTTGAGCGTTTTTTACAGTGCATTGTTCTTTTAAGTGAATTGCTTAGGCATGGGGCGCCAATACATGTTCTCTTTTCAGATGCGGGACATGTCAACCTATGGAAAAAGTTTCCGTGTCGAGCACGGTTGGCATACGAGAAGTCCATGTGTCCTCCGGTTCCGGCCGCTGTTACTAGTCGTGTTGGGCGCGCGGCGAGCGATACAGATGAAGACGACGACGGCGGGAACACAAGACCCGGCCCCCTTCCGGCTATTGACTGAGCGGCCCACGCAATACCGGAGGTAAAATATCATTTCTCTATGCGCACTCCAAGTTTGAGCGTTTTTTACAGTGCATTGTCTTTTAAGTGAATTGCTTAGGCATGGGCGCCAATACATGTTCTCTTTTCAGATGCGGGACATGTCAACCTATGGAAAAAGTTTCCGTGTCGAGCACGGTTGGCATACGAGAAGTCCATGTGTCCTCCGGTTCCGGCCGCTGTTACTAGTCGTGTTGGGCGCGCGGCGAGCGATACAGATGAAGACGACGACGGCGGGAACACAAGACCCGGCCCCCTTCCGGCTATTGACTGAGCGGCCCACGCAATACCGGAGGTAAAATATCATTTCTCTATGCGCACTCCAAGTTTGAGCGTTTTTTACAGTGCATTGTCTTTTAAGTGAATTGCTTAGGCATGGGGCGCCAATACATGTTCTCTTTTCAGATGCGGGACATGTCAACCTATGGAAAAAGTTTCCGTGTCGAGCACGGTTGGCATACGAGAAGTCCATGTGTCCTCCGGTTCCGGCCGCTGTTACTAGTCGTGTTGGGCGCGCGGCGAGCGATACAGATGAAGACGACGACGGCGGGAACACAAGACCCGGCCCCCTTCCGGCTATTGACTGAGCGGCCCACGCAATACCGGAGGTAAAATATCATTTCTCTATGCGCACTCCAAGTTTGAGCGTTTTTTACAGTGCATTGTCTTTTAAGTGAATTGCTTAGGCATGGGGCGCCAATACATGTTCTCTTTTCAGATGCGGGACATGTCAACCTATGGAAAAAGTTTCCGTGTCGAGCACGGTTGGCATACGAGAAGTCCATGTGTCCTCCGGTTCCGGCCGCTGTTACTAGTCGTGTTGGGCGCGCGGCGAGCGATACAGATGAAGACGACGACGGCGGGAACACAAGACCCGGCCCCCTTCCGGCTATTGACTGAGCGGCCCACGCAATACCGGAGGTAAAATATCATTTCTCTATGCGCACTCCAAGTTTGAGCGTTTTTTACAGTGCATTGTCTTTTAAGTGAATTGCTTAGGCATGGGCGCCAATACATGTTCTCTTTTCAGATGCGGGACATGTCAACCTATGGAAAAAGTTTCCGTGTCGAGCACGGTTGGCATACGAGAAGTCCATGTGTCCTCCGGTTCCGGCCGCTGTTACTAGTCGTGTTGGGCGCGCGGCGAGCGATACAGATGAAGACGACGACGGCGGGAACACAAGACCCGGCCCCCTTCCGGCTATTGACTGAGCGGCCCACGCAATACCGGAGGTAAAATATCATTTCTCTATGCGCACTCCAAGTTTGAGCGTTTTTTACAGTGCATTGTCTTTTAAGTGAATTGCTTAGGCATGGGGCGCCAATACATGTTCTCTTTTCAGATGCGGGACATGTCAACCTATGGAAAAAGTTTCCGTGTCGAGCACGGTTGGCATACGAGAAGTCCATGTGTCCTCCGGTTCCGGCCGCTGTTACTAGTCGTGTTGGGCGCGCGGCGAGCGATACAGATGAAGACGACGACGGCGGGAACACAAGACCCGGCCCCCTTCCGGCTATTGACTGAGCGGCCCACGCAATACCGGAGGTAAAATATCATTTCTCTATGCGCACTCCAAGTTTGAGCGTTTTTTACAGTGCATTGTCTTTTAAGTGAATTGCTTAGGCATGGGGCGCCAATACATGTTCTCTTTTCAGATGCGGGACATGTCAACCTATGGAAAAAGTTTCCGTGTCGAGCACGGTTGGCATACGAGAAGTCCATGTGTCCTCCGGTTCCGGCCGCTGTTACTAGTCGTGTTGGGCGCGCGGCGAGCGATACAGATGAAGACGACGACGGCGGGAACACAAGACCCGGCCCCCTTCCGGCTATTGACTGAGCGGCCCACGCAATACCGGAGGTAAAATATCATTTCTCTATGCGCACTCCAAGTTTGAGCGTTTTTTACAGTGCATTGTCTTTTAAGTGAATTGCTTAGGCATGGGGCGCCAATACATGTTCTCTTTTCAGATGCGGGACATGTCAACCTATGGAAAAAGTTTCCGTGTCGAGCACGGTTGGCATACGAGAAGTCCATGTGTCCTCCGGTTCCGGCCGCTGTTACTAGTCGTGTTGGGCGCGCGGCGAGCGATACAGATGAAGACGACGACGGCGGGAACACAAGACCCGGCCCCCTTCCGGCTATTGACTGAGCGGCCCACGCAATACCGGAGGTAAAATATCATTTCTCTATGCGCACTCCAAGTTTGAGCGTTTTTTACAGTGCATTGTCTTTTAAGTGAATTGCTTAGGCATGGGGCGCCAATACATGTTCTCTTTTCAGATGCGGGACATGTCAACCTATGGAAAAAGTTTCCGTGTCGAGCACGGTTGGCATACGAGAAGTCCATGTGTCCTCCGGTTCCGGCCGCTGTTACTAGTCGTGTTGGGCGCGCGGCGAGCGATACAGATGAAGACGACGACGGCGGGAACACAAGACCCGGCCCCCTTCCGGCTATTGACTGAGCGGCCCACGCAATACCGGAGGTAAAATATCATTTCTCTATGCGCACTCCAAGTTTGAGCGTTTTTTACAGTGCATTGTCTTTTAAGTGAATTGCTTAGGCATGGGGCGCCAATACATGTTCTCTTTTCAGATGCGGGACATGTCAACCTATGGAAAAAGTTTCCGTGTCGAGCACGGTTGGCATACGAGAAGTCCATGTGTCCTCCGGTTCCGGCCGCTGTTACTAGTCGTGTTGGGCGCGCGGCGAGCGATACAGATGAAGACGACGACGGCGGGAACACAAGACCCGGCCCCCTTCCGGCTATTGACTGAGCGGCCCACGCAATACCGGAGGTAAAATATCATTTCTCTATGCGCACTCCAAGTTTGAGCGTTTTTTACAGTGCATTGTCTTTTAAGTGAATTGCTTAGGCATGGGGCGCCAATACATGTTCTCTTTTCAGATGCGGGGACATGTCAACCTATGGAAAAAGTTTCCGTGTCGAGCACGGTTGGCATACGAGAAGTCCATGTGTCCTCCGGTTCCGGCCGCTGTTACTAGTCGTGTTGGGCGCGCGGCGAGCGATACAGATGAAGACGACGACGGCGGGAACACAAGACCCGGCCCCTTCCGGCTATTGACTGAGCGGCCCACGCAATACCGGAGGTAAAATATCATTTCTCTATGCGCACTCCAAGTTTGAGCGTTTTTTACAGTGCATTGTCTTTTAAGTGAATTGCTTAGGCATGGGGCGCCAATACATGTTCTCTTTTCAGATGCGGGACATGTCAACCTATGGAAAAAGTTTCCGTGTCGAGCACGGTTGGCATACGAGAAGTCCATGTGTCCTCCGGTTCCGGCCGCTGTTACTAGTCGTGTTGGGCGCGCGGCGAGCGATACAGATGAAGACGACGACGGCGGGAACACAAGACCCGGCCCCCTTCCGGCTATTGACTGAGCGGCCCACGCAATACCGGAGGTAAAATATCATTTCTCTATGCGCACTCCAAGTTTGAGCGTTTTTTACAGTGCATTGTCTTTTAAGTGAATTGCTTAGGCATGGGGCGCCAATACATGTTCTCTTTTCAGATGCGGGACATGTCAACCTATGGAAAAAGTTTCCGTGTCGAGCACGGTTGGCATACGAGAAGTCCATGTGTCCTCCGGTTCCGGCCGCTGTTACTAGTCGTGTTGGGCGCGCGGCGAGCGATACAGATGAAGACGACGACGGCGGGAACACAAGACCCGGCCCCCTTCCGGCTATTGACTGAGCGGCCCACGCAATACCGGAGGTAAAATATCATTTCTCTATGCGCACTCCAAGTTTGAGCGTTTTTTACAGTGCATTGTCTTTTAAGTGAATTGCTTAGGCATGGGGCGCCAATACATGTTCTCTTTTCAGATGCGGGACATGTCAACCTATGGAAAAAGTTTCCGTGTCGAGCACGGTTGGCATACGAGAAGTCCATGTGTCCTCCGGTTCCGGCCGCTGTTACTAGTCGTGTTGGGCGCGCGGCGAGCGATACAGATGAAGACGACGACGGCGGGAACACAAGACCCGGCCCCCTTCCGGCTATTGACTGAGCGGCCCACGCAATACCGGAGGTAAAATATCATTTCTCTATGCGCACTCCAAGTTTGAGCGTTTTTTACAGTGCATTGTCTTTTAAGTGAATTGCTTAGGCATGGGGCGCCAATACATGTTCTCTTTTCAGATGCGGGACATGTCAACCTATGGAAAAAGTTTCCGTGTCGAGCACGGTTGGCATACGAGAAGTCCATGTGTCCTCCGGTTCCGGCCGCTGTTACTAGTCGTGTTGGGCGCGCGGCGAGCGATACAGATGAAGACGACGACGGCGGGAACACAAGACCCGGCCCCCTTCCGGCTATTGACTGAGCGGCCCACGCAATACCGGAGGTAAAATATCATTTCTCTATGCGCACTCCAAGTTTGAGCGTTTTTTACAGTGCATTGTCTTTTAAGTGAATTGCTTAGGCATGGGGCGCCAATACATGTTCTCTTTTCAGATGCGGGACATGTCAACCTATGGAAAAAGTTTCCGTGTCGAGCACGGTTGGCATACGAGAAGTCCATGTGTCCTCCGGTTCCGGCCGCTGTTACTAGTCGTGTTGGGCGCGCGGCGAGCGATACAGATGAAGACGACGACGGCGGGAACACAAGACCCGGCCCCCTTCCGGCTATTGACTGAGCGGCCCACGCAATACCGGAGGTAAAATATCATTTCTCTATGCGCACTCCAAGTTTGAGCGTTTTTTACAGTGCATTGTCTTTTAAGTGAATTGCTTAGGCATGGGGCGCCAATACATGTTCTCTTTTCAGATGCGGGACATGTCAACCTATGGAAAAAGTTTCCGTGTCGAGCACGGTTGGCATACGAGAAGTCCATGTGTCCTCCGGTTCCGGCCGCTGTTACTAGTCGTGTTGGGCGCGCGGCGAGCGATACAGATGAAGACGACGACGGCGGGAACACAAGACCCGGCCCCCTTCCGGCTATTGACTGAGCGGCCCACGCAATACCGGAGGTAAAATATCATTTCTCTATGCGCACTCCAAGTTTGAGCGTTTTTTACAGTGCATTGTCTTTTAAGTGAATTGCTTAGGCATGGGGCGCCAATACATGTTCTCTTTTCAGATGCGGGACATGTCAACCTATGGAAAAAGTTTCCGTGTCGAGCACGGTTGGCATACGAGAAGTCCATGTGTCCTCCGGTTCCGGCCGCTGTTACTAGTCGTGTTGGGCGCGCGGCGAGCGATACAGATGAAGACGACGACGGCGGGAACACAAGACCCGGCCCCCTTCCGGCTATTGACTGAGCGGCCCACGCAATACCGGAGGTAAAATATCATTTCTCTATGCGCACTCCAAGTTTGAGCGTTTTTTACAGTGCATTGTCTTTTAAGTGAATTGCTTAGGCATGGGGCGCCAATACATGTTCTCTTTTCAGATGCGGGACATGTCAACCTATGGAAAAAGTTTCCGTGTCGAGCACGGTTGGCATACGAGAAGTCCATGTGTCCTCCGGTTCCGGCCGCTGTTACTAGTCGTGTTGGGCGCGCGGCGAGCGATACAGATGAAGACGACGACGGCGGGAACACAAGACCCGGCCCCCTTCCGGCTATTGACTGAGCGGCCCACGCAATACCGGAGGTAAAATATCATTTCTCTATGCGCACTCCAAGTTTGAGCGTTTTTTACAGTGCATTGTCTTTTAAGTGAATTGCTTAGGCATGGGGCGCCAATACATGTTCTCTTTTCAGATGCGGGACATGTCAACCTATGGAAAAAGTTTCCGTGTCGAGCACGGTTGGCATACGAGAAGTCCATGTGTCCTCCGGTTCCGGCCGCTGTTACTAGTCGTGTTGGGCGCGCGGCGAGCGATACAGATGAAGACGACGACGGCGGGAACACAAGACCCGGCCCCCTTCCGGCTATTGACTGAGCGGCCCACGCAATACCGGAGGTAAAATATCATTTCTCTATGCGCACTCCAAGTTTGAGCGTTTTTTACAGTGCATTGTTCTTTTAAGTGAATTGCTTAGGCATGGGGCGCCAATACATGTTCTCTTTTCAGATGCGGGACATGTCAACCTATGGAAAAAGTTTCCGTGTCGAGCACGGTTGGCATACGAGAAGTCCATGTGTCCTCCGGTTCCGGCCGCTGTTACTAGTCGTGTTGGGCGCGCGGCGAGCGATACAGATGAAGACGACGACGGCGGGAACACAAGACCCGGCCCCCTTCCGGCTATTGACTGAGCGGCCCACGCAATACCGGAGGTAAAATATCATTTCTCTATGCGCACTCCAAGTTTGAGCGTTTTTTACAGTGCATTGTCTTTTAAGTGAATTGCTTAGGCATGGGGCGCCAATACATGTTCTCTTTTCAGATGCGGGACATGTCAACCTATGGAAAAAGTTTCCGTGTCGAGCACGGTTGGCATACGAGAAGTCCATGTGTCCTCCGGTTCCGGCCGCTGTTACTAGTCGTGTTGGGCGCGCGGCGAGCGATACAGATGAAGACGACGACGGCGGGAACACAAGACCCGGCCCCCTTCCGGCTATTGACTGAGCGGCCCACGCAATACCGGAGGTAAAATATCATTTCTCTATGCGCACTCCAAGTTTGAGCGTTTTTTACAGTGCATTGTCTTTTAAGTGAATTGCTTAGGCATGGGGCGCCAATACATGTTCTCTTTTCAGATGCGGGACATGTCAACCTATGGAAAAAGTTTCCGTGTCGAGCACGGTTGGCATACGAGAAGTCCATGTGTCCTCCGGTTCCGGCCGCTGTTACTAGTCGTGTTGGGCGCGCGGCGAGCGATACAGATGAAGACGACGACGGCGGGAACACAAGACCCGGCCCCCTTCCGGCTATTGACTGAGCGGCCCACGCAATACCGGAGGTAAAATATCATTTCTCTATGCGCACTCCAAGTTTGAGCGTTTTTTACAGTGCATTGTCTTTTAAGTGAATTGCTTAGGCATGGGGCGCCAATACATGTTCTCTTTTCAGATGCGGGACATGTCAACCTATGGAAAAAGTTTCCGTGTCGAGCACGGTTGGCATACGAGAAGTCCATGTGTCCTCCGGTTCCGGCCGCTGTTACTAGTCGTGTTGGGCGCGCGGCGAGCGATACAGATGAAGACGACGACGGCGGGAACACAAGACCCGGCCCCCTTCCGGCTATTGACTGAGCGGCCCACGCAATACCGGAGGTAAAATATCATTTCTCTATGCGCACTCCAAGTTTGAGCGTTTTTTACAGTGCATTGTCTTTTAAGTGAATTGCTTAGGCATGGGGCGCCAATACATGTTCTCTTTTCAGATGCGGGACATGTCAACCTATGGAAAAAGTTTCCGTGTCGAGCACGGTTGGCATACGAGAAGTCCATGTGTCCTCCGGTTCCGGCCGCTGTTACTAGTCGTGTTGGGCGCGCGGCGAGCGATACAGATGAAGACGACGACGGCGGGAACACAAGACCCGGCCCCCTTCCGGCTATTGACTGAGCGGCCCACGCAATACCGGAGGTAAAATATCATTTCTCTATGCGCACTCCAAGTTTGAGCGTTTTTTACAGTGCATTGTCTTTTAAGTGAATTGCTTAGGCATGGGGCGCCAATACATGTTCTCTTTTCAGATGCGGGACATGTCAACCTATGGAAAAAGTTTCCGTGTCGAGCACGGTTGGCATACGAGAAGTCCATGTGTCCTCCGGTTCCGGCCGCTGTTACTAGTCGTGTTGGGCGCGCGGCGAGCGATACAGATGAAGACGACGACGGCGGGAACACAAGACCCGGCCCCCTTCCGGCTATTGACTGAGCGGCCCACGCAATACCGGAGGTAAAATATCATTTCTCTATGCGCACTCCAAGTTTGAGCGTTTTTTACAGTGCATTGTCTTTTAAGTGAATTGCTTAGGCATGGGGCGCCAATACATGTTCTCTTTTCAGATGCGGGACATGTCAACCTATGGAAAAAGTTTCCGTGTCGAGCACGGTTGGCATACGAGAAGTCCATGTGTCCTCCGGTTCCGGCCGCTGTTACTAGTCGTGTTGGGCGCGCGGCGAGCGATACAGATGAAGACGACGACGGCGGGAACACAAGACCCGGCCCCCTTCCGGCTATTGACTGAGCGGCCCACGCAATACCGGAGGTAAAATATCATTTCTCTATGCGCACTCCAAGTTTGAGCGTTTTTTACAGTGCATGTTCTTTTAAGTGAATTGCTTAGGCATGGGGCGCCAATACATGTTCTCTTTTCAGATGCGGGACATGTCAACCTATGGAAAAAGTTTCCGTGTCGAGCACGGTTGGCATACGAGAAGTCCATGTGTCCTCCGGTTCCGGCCGCTGTTACTAGTCGTGTTGGGCGCGCGGCGAGCGATACAGATGAAGACGACGACGGCGGGAACACAAGACCCGGCCCCCTTCCGGCTATTGACTGAGCGGCCCACGCAATACCGGAGGTAAAATATCATTTCTCTATGCGCACTCCAAGTTTGAGCGTTTTTTACAGTGCATTGTTCTTTTAAGTGAATTGCTTAGGCATGGGGCGCCAATACATGTTCTCTTTTCAGATGCGGGACATGTCAACCTATGGAAAAAGTTTCCGTGTCGAGCACGGTTGGCATACGAGAAGTCCATGTGTCCTCCGGTTCCGGCCGCTGTTACTAGTCGTGTTGGGCGCGCGGCGAGCGATACAGATGAAGACGACGACGGCGGGAACACAAGACCCGGCCCCCTTCCGGCTATTGACTGAGCGGCCCACGCAATACCGGAGGTAAAATATCATTTCTCTATGCGCACTCCAAGTTTGAGCGTTTTTTTACAGTGCATTGTCTTTTAAGTGAATTGCTTAGGCATGGGGCGCCAATACATGTTCTCTTTTCAGATGCGGGACATGTCAACCTATGGAAAAAGTTTCCGTGTCGAGCACGGTTGGCATACGAGAAGTCCATGTGTCCTCCGGTTCCGGCCGCTGTTACTAGTCGTGTTGGGCGCGCGGCGAGCGATACAGATGAAGACGACGACGGCGGGAACACAAGACCCGGCCCCCTTCCGGCTATTGACTGAGCGGCCCACGCAATACCGGAGGTAAAATATCATTTCTCTATGCGCACTCCAAGTTTGAGCGTTTTTTACAGTGCATTGTCTTTTAAG
>JAWZYV010000519.1:0-20233 GCA_038373885.1 Cheiracanthium punctorium
GCATAGTGTTTTTAATATTTTTAATTGTTAAATCTAAATTTGCCTGCTTTGTAAAGACATTTTGATTAAAATTTTAACGCAGGTTTGTAATATTTACCTATTTGTTACTATTGGCAATCTAATTCTAACATCTACCATACGAGGTTAAAGTATAGTGCATAGAAATGTCAAGCATTTTAAAATTTGCGTTAGTCTGAAGGTGAATTTTTGTACAAAGTTTTTCAGTTACTCAAATGACCGCTGGCCTGTTTAATGATTTCAAAAACCTTCTCTCTAGGGGCAACTGTCTCGCCCTTCTGAGAGCCCTTTTGCCTGAAATTGCAGTTTTCACAAAAATATAAAAATTACAAATATAAGATTTATCTACCATGTAATATTTTTCTTGTCTGAAAGAGTGATACCGCAATAAAAATATTTTTTTAAATGGTAATAAAAACACTCTTCTCGTAATTTTAACTTAAGATGTATTTTACAACTTCAAACTCTCCATTATTAAACTTTTGAGAGCGTCATTTCGTTTTCTTTATTTGCGGGAGCAACTTCCGAGCTCGAGCAGGTGTCTGACATTTTTGTGTACTTCTCGCAGCTTGAACCCCCGCTCACAAAATTTGCCCAGAGTCCCGCAACTGCTTGGGCAGGCCATGTTTTGTTTTGTGTTAATCCAAGCCTACACAAAGGAGGCATCTGCCTAGGAGGATGCTTTGGGCCGAAGACTTTTTATGGCGGCAGCCGCGCGACCGGCCCGAACCCTTGATCTTCACATTTCAGCCATCTACCATGTTCAGAGTCCTATTCACTCGGCCATGGTGAGGCCGGGGCAGGCCCTGACCTCCCTCCTCCGTTTAAAACTTTCTGATGCCTTTTGGTGTTCTGTTTGCAGTAATTAAGTTCGTATAAATCTGAAATTGCCACAGAAATAGAAATAGCTATAACTGGTTTATTTAATACCCGATTTTCCTCTAAAGAGGTTATTTGGATTATATTATTAATATTTCTTCCTCCCCCTCTCCTTCTCCGTCAACACTGATTACCCTTCCCTTCCACCTTGCTGCTGTGCATGGCGTGATTTGTCACTTGATACACGCCGGCCCTGAATTTATTAGTTTTCTTTTTTCCCCCTTCTTGTTCTTTTTTTTCATTGTCAAGTTTACTACGCCCTCCCATAAAATCGATGGCGGAGGCGTCTTGATGTTTAGTGAATGCCCAGGGATTGCAGTCACGTCCGGCATCACGCAACCCCTTCCGATTTCTTCGAAAAAATTATCCAAACAGAAAAACGGTGTTAGTTTATTTAATCTCGATGCCCCGTTATGTTCAGTCTGTTTCGAAAATGCTTTCTTCATTCTATTCCACTTTGTAAACGTTATAACGCATATTTCAGCTGTGGTGTGATGCCAGTGGTGGTTCCAGTTCCAGACAAGTTTTGAAGTGGTGGGGGGAGCAATAAGTATAGCGACAAATTCAATAGAGATGGGTCTTTGCTTTGATCTTGAACCCAAACCTTATCTGTTCACTCCCATTGAAAAGACACTGCGGTGAAGACTCCCTTACTGTGACTAGTGCTGCTACATATATATTCTGACCATTTTTTTTTTTTTTTTGTTTTGTTGTCATTTCTAAAATCAAATTAATGACTAAATGGATAAAACCGAAACATTAGGCCAGAGCATGAAGTTTTTCAGGTGTCCCTATTACAAGAAGATAGCATTAGGAATGACAATGCAAATATTGACATCATTAAAAAGAAAGAATAAGTTACGGAGATCTCTGGTACAACCCAGCTGCTCCAGATATAGAAATCGGAACAGTAGTTGACGATATAGACTGTATCGAAATGAGTGAACTACAAGATGTGCAGAAGACAACTAAAAACAGAAAAGCTGCAGGCACAGATAATCTGAACATCTAAAATACGGAGGTGATTTACTACATGAAAAACTACTGCATTTATTTAACATATGCTGTAAAAAATTTGAAATACCTACAGATTGCCAAACGGCAAAAATCATCTCTATATTTAATAAAGGGGATAGAAACTGCTGTGGAAATTGCAGAGGAATAAGCTTACTTAATAGCACCTATAACTTATACAGTAAAATAATAATTAGTAATAGAATAATGACTATAATCAACTTACTACTTCTGGAGGAACTATCTGATTTCAGACGAGGTAGATGTTGTATTGATGGCGTTTTTGTTGTGAAGCAAATAATTGAGAAACGCCGTGAATTTCACCTAGAAACACATATCATTTTCATAGATTATGAAAAAACTTTTGATCGTATAGACAGACAAGTGATATGGCTAATGCAAAAGAGGACATTTGATTCAAGCATGCTAATCCTTATATCAAAACACAAAAATGCAAATTGACACGAAGGAAATTAAAACTAACCAAGGCGTTAGACAGGGCTGTGGTCTATCCCCAACCGTCTTCAATATTTATATTGATGACATCATACGAACGTGGAAATTATCAGTAAATACTGGTATCCACTTGAATTTGCCAAATTGTGGGTCAATACATTACATTACTCTTTGCGGATGACCAAATAATAATTCAGTCAAATGAAGATGATGAAAAACACAAAAAAACTAGTGTTAAAAGATGGAACAAATACATGTTTAAAAACACACATCAAAAAGGTATTTATCACTTGGGGTGTACGTTTCGGCTGAAAAATCTTCAGCCTTCTTCGCTCGGACTGAGAAGTCTGAAGATTTTTTTGGCTGAAACGTGCGTTCCAAGTTATAAGTACCTTTTTTATGTATGTTTTTAAACAAAGTTTTTATTTATTTCAAATGAAGATGACCCTCAAAAATCCACCTACATCCTTCATAAAATATGCCAAGACTATAACATGAAAATCTGAACTTCAAAAATGAGAACAATTGCATTTAAAGGCAAAGAACCGGTCAGAACAAAAATTGTTATCCATAATAAAATTATCTATCAAATACAACACTTGACTTATCTAGGTTGTGCAATTCGAAAGAATACTTAGGGATGATAATAGAAAACAAGTTTAAAAAAATGATGAAGTATTTATTCGAGTGCACTAATTATTTAAAAGAATATTGCGATATTTAATCAATTTTAAATTGCATGATATATCTTTATTAGTGAATTAAATGAATTGCCTAACTAAAAATATTTTTCTTTCTACGTATCTAAACATCATGAGTATTTTAATTAGCATCCCAAACGTTTACATTAAACTATGCTATATGTATTAAATACTAGCCGCCTCCGGCAACCAGTTGGTTCGCCATCTTAAATCTTGTGTTTCTCACTGGCTTCCTTGGCACTGAAATATCTCAGATTCTAAATGGAATATAAAATTAAGATGGTTACAAACAGAGGCGGCCCTAGGGCAAGTGGCGTCCTGCTAGGGTAAGCGATGGTCCTGCTAAAAAAAACGCTCCCCTTTTATGCTCTACTTAGTTTTTGAGTTCGACTTGACGCCCCTTCGAAGCAGCCGCCCCGATGTGATGGTTACCTAGTTTGCTTACCGTTTCGGGCCGCCCCTGGTTACAAAAATAAGATGGTTTAATGGTAAAAACATACAAAAAGGCAAAAATTATTTTCGTCCTATATTAATTCTAATGAGCTTTTAGATATATTGGCCGTTATAAAAAAAGTAAGAAAATCCGAAATACTTTCCTTTTTATATACCTTTTATACCTTTTTATATACGCACTAAAGTGCTACATATTGTTGCGGAATTACTCTGCTACTCCTGGGGTTCGACGTTCTAAAGTCTAGTTGGTGTAAAAAGTTCAAGTAAAAAGTCACTTGTCAGGATGGAACACAAACTTTATTGCTTCTAGAACTTCGTAGAACATTCAGCTGTACACAATTCACAAGCACAATCTAGCAGTAATGTGCTTTTAACAGTTCGCTTAGATCAGAAACTCTCACAAATGCTGTATTTCTCACACAAAATAGAACACTTTCACTGGCAAGAATTCAGTGAAAATATACGAGAAATAACACTAACAGTCTCTCAAGACTCAGCGATGAAGAATTTATACAGAGCACTTAAATTCAAAGCTTCACAAACCGCGCAAAACACAGCTTCCTTCACAAAGCAAGCGTATTCACTCTCTCAAAGCTTGATCAACACTGCCTGTCGGGGCGACACACGCTTCTATAAATAGCCAACGCAGGAGGTACAAGAGGTTTCCAGAAAAGTCAATTTCTCGAGGGTTCTACATAAAGCGTGAATATTGATTACGTCATAGAAGAGAAATGTTAGGTTATTATGCGTTTTTAATGCAGGAAAAACAACTTCCAGGCCCCATTGGGAAAATCGCGCCAAATGACCAAAAAGTCGCCAAGCTTGGCGACGTTTGGCGAAATGACGCCAAATTTGGCGCCAAAAATAAGTCCTCAAAAGTGAAGAGATCTAAGCTCTAGGACTAATATTTCTCGGGTTTTCTAGAAGCCCATAGAAAAACATATGGGAAAGCGAAACCTCCGTATCTCCGGTTCTAATTGGCCGATTTTGATGCAACAAAAAGCAAAATTTATCTATTTGAAGCGTAGAATACGACTTTTAAACCATTTTAAGCCCCAGAGCAGCGGGTTGCCGCGAAAATTCGTAACAATATTAAAGCGTATCATAATCCATGCGTCTTCCTTATTTCATTGAGTTGGAAAGTGCATCATTATTCATGAGTGTGATTAAACAAATTTAAGATTGATATTTCTAGCATCCTTTTTCTGGATGTAATACATTAGAAATAGAAAGGAAAAAGACTCGCAGAAAAGTGCATAATTCGAACTCAATGAAAGTTTCAAAAACTTAATTTTTTGTTTGTTTGTGTATTTTTTTTTTTTTTTTTTTTTTGGTGTACTTGGCCCGACGGCTGTTTATAAATCCTTCTCAGAAGGTAAAATTTATTCAGGTGTAGTCTTTATCGAAGCGTGGCAAGCGATATAAGGCTTTTTTAAAATTAAAAACTGCGTATTCTATAAGTATGTGCCATCTGTCGACGGCTTTGTAAAATAAAAAACTCTGGTATTATTATTATTAATTTTTTTAAAAATAAGATAGGTTTTTTTTCTGTATATTATAGGAACAGTGTTTTTATCGCGCAATAAAAAGTAGCCTGTTTTTTAATCCAGGACTTTCACTGACTTTATTCTATATTTCATCCAAATCCGTCAAACCGTTTCAACGTGAAAGAGTAACAAACATACATACAAAAATTGACATTTAAAATATTAGTATGATTATCATGTTTAGTCGTACGTGAATTTAACAATATACTATTTGACTTTTGTTATTAGATATTCTTAAATCATTTCAATCAAAAAGTACTTACTGCGTTTTCTAAAGGCAGCATAATCATCTGAAGAATTTAATGTCATTTAATTTCCCTTTTAATTGAATTTTTTTTTTAAAAATACGTGTTAACCTGTACATTAGGTTATAATGAATCAAGCTGTTAAAAGTATTACTCTTCCCCTCGCCTCCAAAAATTAATGGATTGAAAATTATCTTAATTTTCTTCATTCATTTTTGTTTAAATTAATGAAGACTGATATTCGGGCGAAAAATTGGCCTAATATTCGGTATTAAGCCTAATCACTCGCTATTCATTACATCTCTCGTAAATAGATGTGGGAGGTATTTGATTAGAATTAGCATTAAATTCGCTTTTACAGATTAGTGTAAGATTTTGTTGCATTTTTTATTGTGTGAAAATTTCCTTCGTATAAGAGTTACACGAACTCATTATCTCAGTTATGATCGTCACTGATAGAGTTATCTTATTTGGTTCAGAGGTTTGGTTGTGGGTACCCAGAAGTAGAAAGGGTTGGGGGAGAGGACTCGAAATCGAAATGTTCATATAAATTATGACCCCCCCTCCCTCTCCCTTTTCTACATTTGTTGATATCATCTGCGTGATGTTTGAAATTTTATCAGTGAAACACTGCCAACTGGATAAGGCAAGAGTGGATGTTTTTGCTATTTTATTCTAAAGTTCATTGCTATTTTATTCTCGTTTTTTAAGTAACTTACCAGAAAGTAAACGGTGATTATCTCTCGCATTTTGTTTGTTTACCATCTAAAGATGTGGTTGCTAATGTTGCCAGACGAACGGTTTGCAATCTACAGATAAGTTAGTTTCTTTTTCCTGTTAGGTTGTACTGTTCAGGCCGATGCTGATAAGCCACGTCGTGGTCGTCACTACTGGGGTTAAAGGAACATTCTCTTCGAGAATTTTACGACTTTTTACTGACCGTTCGGGGTGCTCCGACGAATGTTTTCTGTGCTAAACTACAACCCTTCGCCCACTCAATGGAGAGAGCAGCGGAATTTTTTCCCGCACAGTTTCCCGACGTCCATTGAAAGACATAGAAAACGTTGGTTATTAGCATCGGTTTTAGACTTCCAAACGCTACTCATTATGTACCAGCCTTTAGAATTTCTGGTGAAAAATAAATTTATCTTATTTTGTTTTACTATTTGTTTATTGTGGGAGAGGCTAATTTTAAATATCCCTGATATAATTGCCAACTCCACTGGATTTTTCCAAGGAAGTTTTTTTCTTTTTAACAAAAAAAATTATATATATTTTTTAAATTCTTAATTTGGATGATTTCCTCCCGGTCTCTAAGTTTTAACCCTTTAACGGGCAGTGTTCCCGCTCTAGGAACACCAAATTCTGACATTTTGACTGTTGCCAGTCACGAAGAATAGATTTCATTTCGATAAACATAGTTTTTGGTGACATAGCTCCACAAGAATCCTTTACTTTTTAACACATCATTTCCCCGTAAAAAAATTGTCACGATTATTTTTAATAGCACTGAGATCTGCTGAAAAATGGAAGCTGGATAGATTGCCCAATGCTGAAAAAAAGGGCAGCCGTTGCCAGCCAGCTGTCGTCAAAAAAGGGGGGTCTCTAGATCTGTGGCACGCGATGAACGTTTCGATCGTCCGCCATCTTGCTGGTAGTTAAGTCGAGCGATGGCAACGGCTGCCCTTTTTTCAACATTGGGAAAGGGTTGCGCCTCAAAGGGTTAAACAACTTTTTGGATTTCCTGCATTTTACGGCCTTGATTTTTCAAACATTCATTTTTAGTATTTGAGTGCTATTAAAATCAAGCAGCTTTTTCATTGTCGACGCAATTTGTCTATGCTCGACTTTTCACGGTGTAGATCTTTTCAGATGTGTTTACGAAATAACACGGAGAAAGGGGTAGGGGATAAAATGTTGAAATTCGCCCAAGGTTTGCGATTTTTGATAATGGATCGCGAAGTTTGTTGCCGAAAAATTTGTGTTCAAAACCGAATAAAGCTTGGCGAAATCTTCCCAATTTAGCTAGCAACTGGCAAATGGGACAGTTTCAAAGGAACAGTGTAAAATGGTCGCTGACAAGGACAGTAGCGGATCCAGAAATTTTTTTTGGGAGGGGCTAAATTTTTAAAAAAGCTTATTACACCCAATTAAAATGTACTTTAAATCAAAATTTTAGTCTAAACCAATGTATTAGGCTTTTGGGAAGGGCTAAGTAATAAAATATGATCATTTTAGCTATTTAAAGTGTATAATAAAGCAGAATGTTGCCCTTGAGCAATCTCTTTTTGGGGGGGGGGCTGAAGCCCCCTAGCCCCTCCCCTGGATCCGCTACTGGACAAGGATGGCCGTCATGTTAAACATGTTTTGTTCTAGTAGTATTTGTGAACTATCATAAATATATGTTAAATGTGTAATTCATTTTTAAAAAATGGCCACTAGCAGCGAACAATTGAACTATTTTTTAATTCGCTCGAACGAATTCCCATACGTGTGATTCGCACAATACGGGACAAAATAAGATTGGTGACTTTGCATCATTCCTGACACACACTTTTAATGGAAATAATTTTTTCTTTTTACTTCTTTTGATCTAAAATGTTATAGTTGATGTCTAATGAAAAAAAATGTATTTGGCATTCTGTACGTGTACTTTAATCTTTTCTGTAGCCCTGGTGCGACAGAAGGGATACATACGGCACAGAAATGACAGGGACAGTGACCGAAATGCTTTTTACTGCCCAAAAAATGTAAATTAAATTCATAAATACCCAATAAATTAAGGTTTTTATAAAAATTCCTTCATGAAAAAGTTTAAAACTTGAGTAAATAATTAAAAAACAAACAAACAAAAAAAAAAAAAAAACACTAGAAATCTAGCAGGGACTGGCTTTGTTCCATTTTGTGAAATCATTGTATACTTTCATTATGTCCTACACAAAATTTCATAATTTTCCCAGTAATAGTTTAGTCTGTAGACAACTTTAAAACAGGGCCGTTTAATTTCATATGACCTGTATTTTTAGTTTTTAGGTTTTACGTAGCATAATAATATGTACCCACGAACTGAATATAAAGGAAAAGAGCATAATAAAACAGTTACTAAAACTACATTTTACTGCCTACTAATGCAGAATATCACGATAGTGGGTTAAAAACAACTTTTCAAAAAATGCAATTAAAATTTACTTTGCCGTGTTCTGCACTTCAGGCGAGGACCAAAACCTTAAAAGCGACAGCTAAAACACTGCGGTCGTTACTCGAAACGCACATGTGATCTTGAATATTTTAGGAGGGACGCCGCAATTTTTTTTTTTTTTTTTTTTTTTTTTTTAACTCGAAAATAAGCGGTACAGAATAAGACACTCTTCTCCTCTCTCCTATTCTTAGCGGCTGCTGCAGTGTCCAGATTTTTGACATCTCAACCCAAATTATTATTCACCACACGGTTTTAGACAGTGGCTTACCTAGGTAAAATAGCGCCCTTGGCAGACAACAAAACTGTGCTCTTTCACTCAGTGTACGATCACTTTGTGTGGTCATTCTTAAAATTACTGTAGAATGACAATTTATATTGGTTTCTGCCGTGAGGGTTCATAATCATGCAAATGAAGAAAACAGTCATAGATTTAGGTTCTAATGATAGTGATTCAAAAGAAACATTTTAGTGTGTTATTCACTTTAACCCTTTGACGCGCAGTGTTCCCGCTCTGGGAACTCCAAACCCCTACGTTTTGACTGTTGCCAGTCACGAAGAATAGATTTGTTAACGGGTGACATAGCTCCACGAGAATCCTTTACTTTTTAGCACGTCATTTCCCATAAAAAAGGGTCACGAATATTTTTAACAGCACTGACATCTGCTGAAAAATGGAAGAATGCGAGAGCAGCTGGATAGATTGCCCAGTGCTGAAAAAAGGGCAGCCGTTGCCATCGCTCGACTTAACTACCAGCAAGATGGCAGACGACCGAAACGTTCATCGAGTGCCACAGATCTAGAGACCCTTTTTTGACGACAGCTGGCTGTTCCGGCACAGCCAGCTGTCGTGAAAAAAGGTTTTCTAGATCTATGGCACGCGATGAACGTTTCGGTCGTCTGCCATCTTGCTGGTAGTTAAGTCGAGCGGTGGCAACGGCTACCCTTTTTTCAGGATTGGGAAAGGGTTGCGCCTCAAAGGGTTAACCCTTAGACGCCCGGAAGTTTCGCCGTGAAAACAGCTTATTTCAGCGCTTTCACTGCTAGTCTCAAAAAAATATGGTTAAATGGTCCCGACGCAGAAAAAGCGCAGCCATTCCATTTAATTACCAACAACGTGGCGGTCGATCGAATATGTCATCTGGCGCTGCTGTGCTAAAGGAGTTTTTTGACGCAGCTGTGCCAGAGTGGCATACGGCTGCATTTTTCCAGTATTGGGCAGTCTATCTAGTTGGTCTTCTATTTTGATGTGGAAATGCTTGCTCTTCAAAGGGTTAAAGTTATTTAGCGAAATATGCCTTAAGTTACCTCTTTGTGAAGAAATAAGTCAACGGAAAGAGTCGTAAGCCTGTTTTTATCTCCTCTTCCCATAAGCTAAGTGTATTGTGGTTATGAATACGCAAACATGTAATTCTGCGCAACAGAAAGGATTCCGAACTTTCAGGTACAAAGCGTCTGTCCTTATGAAATCACTCGTGCATGGACGAGACACAAACACACACGCGCGAATAAAAAAAATGTTTTTTCTTACATTCGTACGATTACAAAAAAATGGCAACTTTTCTTATATTCTTTTATTACATTTTTAGAGATATTTTACAAAGCTATTTTTCCGTGTATGTTTATGCCAATAGTGGTTGGCTAACTCCATGGGCGCCGGCAGCATAGGGCAAGGGGGTGGATTTTCGTATGCAGTCTTTTCCCTTGCTTTTTTGCTCTTTCGAACATGGTAATCATACTTTGAAGTAGTCTTTGCCCCCCCCCCCCCTCCTGGGAAATATTCTGCCGGCGCCAATGGCTAACTCCATAACAGTATTACTTGTGTTTTTGTTAGTTTTTCTGGAGATTTTTACCGGAAAGTTTAAGAACAAATGGAATCCGTGTTGTGTGGACCCGCGTTATAGGGGTGTCTGCTGTAACTTCATTCAAGTTTTGATGTTTTTTGTAAATATTAGAAGTGTGAGGAAGATAAGAAAGGTTTTTATTGGTGTGATGGTTAGATAAGACAGCGGCGGATCCAATAAAGTTTCAAGGAAGGGCTGATTTTGTTTTTTGTTTTTTTTTAACCTTTTCATTTAAAAAAAAAAAATCTTGAACGCATTTTTTACATTGTTCGCTGTCGCAAAGACGTCACGGAGAAGAATCTCCAGGTTTGACCGATGTTGCTTCCCAGAATGGTTTTTCGACTGTTTAGCTTGAGCCTAGGGATTGCGCTTCTCTTTTTAATGATGAGAGTGAAGTGAACAGGTTGCACCGATTAAAATGATTAATAATTACTGGACCGATTAAAACGCATTCTCTCTCTCTCTCCACCCGAAGTAATCCCTCTCTATGAATTGCAGGTCAAAATAAAACACTTGTCCTCATCAAGTGAGAGCTTAGAGGCATAATGCTATTTTATTCTGTAGAACAAAAGACAAAATTTTTTTCTGTAGAAGTAAGGCATTTTGAAAGTAGAAAAAGTTGTTTACAAAGCATTTTTACGTTATTTCCTTTCTTTTTGTTCCCAAGTTCCGACGATTAGCGCAATTGCCCCCCCCCCCCAAAAAAAAAGACACAAAAACTATGTAACATCTAAAGTAGTATGTGTTTAGACAAAGTTTTATGTCACCGGTACCGGTCTAAAAATGTCCCCCCCCCCACTTTTTTTTTTTAGATTCTGTGAAAATATTAATATTGTTAATACAATTAAGAAAAGTATTTGATTTATTTCCTTGCGAAGAACGGGCACATTTTTTGAGTAGTCTGGGCGCGTTGCCTTCGAGTATGTTAAGTCGAAGCCATGGGTTATAAGAGTACCTGCGAGAGCGATGCCCTCGCTAATCTCTTGTCGGAACCAGGAAATCGAATGTGAATTTTAGAATAACGGGGGGGGGGGTTCCTATACGACAGCGCATTTGGAAGATCAAAGCGAGACTTTGGCAGTGACAAGAAAAAAGGGAGTAACTGGTTACTACACGTATAGTGTTGTGAAAGTAATGAAACTGCTGAGTTTTTAAGAAAAGGTATGCCAAACGTGTGGGCGTGTTATATAGGAATCATTTGCTAAACATGTGCTTTAAAAATCATAATCGAAAATGAATCTTAAATCCAGATAATGCATTTAATGAGGTTCAAACCGCCGCCTTACAAACAGGAGCAAAGTCAGACCTGCTAAAATGGCTTTATGTCTCTTCAATTTCCTTTTACTATGAAGGGGGCTGTAAGATTGTATGGAATATGGTGCGTTTATTGGATGAAGAAATATGCGTAGATAATAACGCAAGGAAAATGTTAACGGTGCAGTTCGAAAAAAACCATGTGATTTTGATACATAAATACAAATAAACTAATTATATAATTCGCTTCAAAATTTTTAGAATGTCTCTTTACAAGCTGTATTATACACTGTAATAAACGACAAACCTATATCAATAGCGAAAATTTCAGAAAAAAATTCTTAAAAAGCGAAAATTTAGCAGTATATGCCACTTTCCGAAACTTTTTTGCTGTGCAATTCCACGTTGAAGATTTTTTTCCGAAAGTTTTATAATACCCTACTCGCGATTTTGCTCGGGCTACCACCGGCCGCGTAGCCAGCCGATGATGGCCCGGGCAAAGTTGCTTGTAGGGTAGGCACCGTTGTTTCATTTAAATGTGTGTGTAATACAGCTTAGAAAGAATCATCCTGAATTTTTTCGAGCCCCTGGTGCAATTAGCTTATTCTGATTTGTGTACTTAGACCGTGAGGGAGATTTTATTTTTTCGAACTACACCCTCAATTTAAAACGCGTCGAGGAAAAGAATTTTGCATAAAAAGGTTAAATTTTGCATTTGAAAAATTTAGTATTTAGAAACAAAATAACTCCAGGAAAAAGGCTTGAATTTAAAAAAAAAAATAGAATTACCTTGTGTTTATTTCTCTCTCAAATTTTTATATTCTGGTCATTTCCCAGGCTCGTACCCGGACTGAGCCTGTCTTATCTCTAATGTCTATTACTCATCATTCGAAAAGCGTATTTTGTAATTTTTCGATAGTATCAGAATATCTATTCTTCCTCATGTACTACATTAGCGCTTGCTCAACCCAGAGTAATTAATAAGCGGTTTACATAAGCGAGACTCTGCTAGTCGTTGATCACAGCGCGAGATCAGCGACCGCCCGCTGGGTGGAGATGTGATCGCTGGGAAGGCAGGTGCAATGGTTTTTGGCGCAATAATGATTGTGTCCGACGGGGTTCGTGACCAATGAATATTCCATGAACTCTGAAAAGAGAAATGCGAGCGATTATTTAAGTTGGTCTTGTGATAAATATATGCGTTCGTTGTTTTGTTTCTACTGCAGTGTGTCAGAGCTCTTGGGAATCGCCGAGTTCAGTCTGTCTGTTGACCGCGATTCCCCGAGTTCCGAATTTTTATTAGATTTTGTATCACGTCGGGATATTTTTACGATTTGTCCGGTTTTTTTTTTGTGTAGTATAAAATACAGGTTGTTCACAATTAAAAAAAAGAACCCATATCAAAGTTGTTGAACTACGGAAAGTAGTTGTCGGAATATTCTGGAATTTCGTACATCACTTAACCCTTTGAGGCGCAACCCTTTCCCAATGCTGAAAAAAGGGCAGTCGTTGCCATCGCTCGACTTAACTACCAGCAAGATGGCGGACGATCGAAACGTTCATCGCGTGCCACAGATCTAGAGACCCTTTTTTTGACGACATCTGCCTGTGCCCGCGCACAGCCAGCTGTCGCCATCTTGCTGGTAGTTAAGTCGAGCGATGGCAACGGCTGCCCTTTTTTCAGCATTGGGCAATCTATCCAGCTGTTCTCACGTTCTTCCATTTTTCAGCAGATGTCAGTGCTGTTAAAAAGAATCGTAATAATTTTTTTTTACGGGAAATGACGTGCTAAAAGTAAAGGATTCTCGTGGAGCTATGTCACCCGCAACTGTTTTTATAGAAATCAAATCTATTCTTCGTGACTGTCAACAGTCAAAACATCCCAGAGTTTGGTGTTCCCAGAGCAGGAACTCTGCGCGTTAAAGGGTTAATAAAGATAAAGGAATCTGTGTCAGTTGGATAAAAGTTTTAAATAGCACCACTAAAGTGCATATTAATGAAGCAACTACAAAGGAAAGGAAATCTCTGAGAATTCCTCCATCCTCTGCGTGGCATCAAAAAATTTGCATTTTTTTCTGAAGGTTTTCAAATTAATATGACATCTAATGGTGGTATTGGAACTATCTTTCCCCCCCCCCCCCCAATTAAATTTTCATAGTTAAGTGATCTACAAATTGTCGGAATTTCCTGATTAATTTTGGTGTATACAGCTTTAAAAGTCTTTTAATTATGGACATCCTGTACTACTAGCCACAACACTGTATTCGCATGCTTAGTCATGTGTGTTTTAATGAATAAAATGCATAAGCAGGGGCGTAGCCAGAAATTTTTCATGGGGGGGGTTACGACTACTACAACTCATATATGTATACGTGTGTGTGATAATGTAGTGAAGAATATACATTTTGCATGGCAAAAAATTCCTCATGGGGGGGGGTTATGACCCCCCTAACCCCCTCCGTGGCTACGCCCCTGTACATAAGTATAGAGGGAATACCGCATTACATTGTGGATTGTAAAGTTTTCCGCTCCCCCTCCCCCCCCCTCCTCTTAATTTTGAATAAAACAATTTCTACAATATCAGTAGTGGTCAGAATGTTTTTCGTGTATGTAAAGTACAGGACCAAATGTCCATGAAATTTGAAAAATATAACCTGATAGAGAAAGCTAAAATGTTATTTGAACGAAAAATAGTTACTAATATCTCTTAACATTATACGTAATTTCATACAATTTCGGGGCTTGTTAATAAAAAACTTCACCATTTTTAAAAATTAAAGATTCTCAGCTGTTTTGTTTTTACTCATGTAAGTTATTTCTTATGTTCGTAAAGAAATTAGACCATAAATAGGGCAGACAATTTGGTTATATGCATCGTCTATTGGGTTACTAGTATGACACAGTTAGCATGTTAAAATTATTTCACACATATCAGTAGATATAATATTTTGAAAATAAAATAAGGAAATTTCAATTATACATTAGAAAAATAATAGTAAACAGCTAAAATATTTTTTGAATATTGTAAACAAATGCTATTTTCTGATATTATTTCTTTTAAAAATATTTTTACATAAATTCTAAATAGTTTTAAGGGGGAAAAGAAGCTTCCAGTATGTCTACAATCCGATGCGCCTTGAGAATGTAGACAATATCATTAATGCTATGCAATTTTATTTATTTTGTGCTTATGAATTAGTAACATCTTACGAATGACATTAATGAATGCGTGTCTTATACAAGTACAAAGATACTTTATTTTGTCGTATCATTCGTAAAGAGTTACCACCGATACATAAGCACCACAATCGAACTCCTCCGTTTCTGAAACCGTTTTGTTATTTGAGTTATTATCAATCCTCTTTGTCATGTATTCAGCCTAGTTCTCAGCTATGCTTTGTACGCTTTATTTTATCCTGTTATCTAAGTACGAAATTTGGGCCGCTATTTTTATGCATTACGTTAAAAGAACATGCTGCATTTGTTTCCTCTTTAACTTTCTAAATTTTCGATAACTGCTGTGAGTTGCGAATAGTCTCTCAATACACACTCTTCCCGTGTATTGTTGCTGCGTCGCCAAATTTTCTCTAAAAAGGGGATATCTGTTTTATTTGTTGAACATGGAATCCCTCTCCTTTCCATCATATAACTTCCAATAATTATTCATCGCCAAGAAACCAGCGTGTATTGAGTTCATGTTTATTTTCGGGCTGCAATACCGTTTTTCCCATTCGTGTAATAGTAAGGAAATAGAAATATGTACTAAATAGAGATGGTACTCTTTTAAAACTTTCAGAAAATCGAAGTGCTTTTTATTGTGCAAATAAAGTGTTTCACCCGTTGCTTGTGTGCTTATTATTTATTTTTAAAAAATCCATTGTCCTAATTTAAATTGCTGTGCAAAGTTTCCAAACACGAACGGAATGAAAAATCTTTGGCTGCTTTGACCACATATATTTTATTTATGTTCGTTTATTGACTCGTAAAAAAATAAAAATAAATAAAGTTTAGATTTTTTTTTTTTTTTTTTTTTTTTTAAATCGGATTTTTACCGCAGTCATGGACGTTCGTGTTCAAAGGCACATATAGAACAGCATATGGAGTAGTCACTAAAGGTAATGGTATATACTTTCGTTGCAACACTTTTGGTGGTAACCTTCATAAATAGTTAGTAGTTTTTTTAATGTCAGGCCCTCGTATGTGTATTTATATATTCGGACGTTTATATTCAGGTTGCGTTGATACGCAGCATTTGTTTAGTATCTAGAAATGAAAAATATAATGTAAGCATTGTAAATGTAAATGTGGGATTACCGCCAATTGTCTGCGCGTGGGTTCT
Organism: Cheiracanthium punctorium; assembly: GCA_038373885.1. Taxonomy (NCBI): domain Eukaryota; kingdom Metazoa; phylum Arthropoda; class Arachnida; order Araneae; family Cheiracanthiidae; genus Cheiracanthium; species Cheiracanthium punctorium. The sequence continues at coordinate 15,947 of JAWZYV010000519.1, forward strand.
AGGCCGGAGATGGGATTGCCTCCTTGGGGGACTTTCTAAGGTGTCCTCATCCGTATTTACGCTAAGATTTGGAGAAAATCACAAACGGCTAAGTCGGCGGATGCGACCAGGGTTTGAACCAGCCACCTTCCGTCTCCCAGTTGAGATATTGCTTGTGGGATTACTTCCGATTTGCTATGCGTGGGCTCTAGGCCGAGGGGTGGGGTGCCCTCCTTAGGGGGGGGAGGGTTCTAAGGCATCCTAACTCGTATTTACGCAAAGTTTGGGAGGAAACTACGGAAAACTCCGAACGGTTAGGTCGGCGGACCCGATTTGGTTTCGAACCGGGCACCTTACCTCTCCCAGTTCAGAGTGCTGTGCGCTATGCCACTGGTGGGGCACCCAGATGAGATAATGTAAGCAAAGTAAAATCTTGGATTGCAAACAAATTGTGCATGAATAGCAAAGCACAAATTTTAAGAAAAATTTAACTTGATAACTCAGTTAAGACAACAACTTTATATCTGAAATTTTATAGAAATGATGCAGCGTGCGTGATTTCTTTCTCGAGCATCACATCAACAAAACACTTTTTAGCGTGTAGTTAAGATGATAATGAAATCTGACGCTCAAAAATCTACGTGATCAACCCAATGGTTAAGGCGTTGAACTCGTAACCAGATGGTTGCCGGGTCGATTCCGACGTACCACTAAAGACCGCCGTGTACATGCGGTGCACGTGCAGGTTAAATCCGTGGTTTCGAAAGTCCTGTGGGCGGTCACTAGCAGTTTCCGAGGTGTGCCAATATTCAGAAGTCCCCTACCTTCTGATGATGATCCAGATTGTGGCGGCAAACTGTGGGTAAGACGTAGCTCTAAACGATACATTTAGTGACACGAGCTGTTTTCTCCTGGCAGACAAACTATCGTAACTGAACGCAGATAGGCTGCCCCAAAACGCTGCGGAAAGTTGGTCGGAATGAAAGTTTTAATGGAAAATCTCTAAAAATCTAATCTGAAAGCACTTGGAATGCCATATTTTTAACGAGCAATGTTTTCAATTTTCTTCAATGAGAAAATTTTCAAGCTGATTGATAAAATATCGTAAAAAAAAAAACCCTTTCAGTGTTGAAAGTCGTAGAAAATTGTTAGCAAATGCAGGATTCACTGTGTCCAACATTTTTCCTTTTCTCTAAAATTTCTACCATTTTAAAATGTATAATACGGCTTCAGCAGTTGTTGAATCTTTCTTTATTTTTAAGATTACAACTGTAAATTATTTAAATATTAGGAAAGTTAGGATACACTTTCTTGAAGGCAAGAATTTCAGAAGAAAGTAGGAGACAGCGTCCACTGCGAATGGATTTTCAGATTTCTAAAGTAGCCTATAAGCGTAAAGTTTTCAAAATTATTGGGGGGGGGGGCCCACAACAGCATATATTCACGTCAGTGGCGTAGCCAAAGGGGGGGTGTGTTAGGGGGATCATAACCCTCCATGAGGAATTTTTTGCCATACAAAATGTATAGTATTCTTCACTCCCTTATCCTACACCCGTATACATATGTGAGTTGCAGAAGTTGTAACCCCCCTCCCCCCCCATGAAAAATTTCTGGCTACGCCACCGATTCACGTACACCCTCCAAAAAAAGTATTCGAGCAAGAGAGAAATTTCCAACGTTGGTTTCGCATATTAAAAATTATTTATCATTGAATATGAATTAGGCTATGTATAAATAGGACTTTCCATATTTCTATCAAGTTGTGCGTTTTTCAAAAACTCAATTATTATTCGCAAATCTAAAATAGGAAATTTCTCTCTTGCTCGAATACGTTTTTTGGAGGGTATACATATAACTTACTCATAGCTGCCAACTACTACGGAATATAATTAACCACTTTTTCTACATGATTTTTCGGCTTAAAATATAGCAAAATTTTTGTGCTGCGCGCGCGAGCTCGTTACTATTTTGAAAAAAAAAAATAATTAAAAAATATACTGTTCACAGAAAGTGGTCAATTATATTCCGTAGTAGTTGGCAGCTGTGACTTAAGTGTAAATTATTGGAGGCGTTCGAGCTCTATGGGTCTATAGAATTCTACACCTATGTAAGGTAAGTATCCATGTTAGTATCTTTCCATGTTAGTATAAAAAACATTTTCTATGAGATAGTGCATTTTAGATACATCTGAACTTTTCTTCATTTCATACTTTGCATAATCTGATTTTAATTAACTAGAGCCTGGCGAGGGCAGCTTATAGTAACATTGTGTGTTACGTGGCGTCACAATGAATACTAAATCATGATTGAAATCGGAAGAAGAAAATTTTTAAAAGTATAAGTTTTTTTATAAGTAAAGTTTTTTTATAAACGTCTGTAAATGGTGTGAAATACTTTATTTTATGTTAGTATAAATTAGTTTTCTGTATTTAGTGGTAAATTATTGGGTGGGCTCAGCCCCTATTCACAATTTATTGGGGGGGCTCGAGCCCCACGGGCCCATATAACTCTACGCCTATGAACTAGCCACGATTTTCATCGGTATATACTTACTACAATTGTGCAAAATCTGAAAGCGGCCGACTAATGTTGTAAATTTGCATATTTAGACTCTCAGTAATTACAGCTTTGGTGTTACGTAGACAGATAAAGCTTTACAGTTTGTTGATACAATGCGCTTCAAGTGCTTTGTTGGAACAAAAGAGGAAACCAGGGATCCGTAACTTAACGTAACAAAATTGTAACGTTATTAGGCCTTGTAACAAAATAATTCGTTATACAATTTTTATATGTACAAATAACTGCTTGATTTTCGTTATGTATTAGTTACGTTACATTTTGTATTTTATTATCGTACCGTAACAAATCTACAGAACGCAAATGAATACGTTATTGCAATAACGTTATTCAGAATAACGTTATTCAATGGTATACTTATTATAACGTTATTCCGTTTTGTGTTATACTCAGAAACTGAACAAAAAGTAACAGAATGCATTCGGTTACTCATGCTAACGCTTAGTTTATAACGTTAAACTCACCTAACTATTTAATAACGATACAGTATCAATTAGTTATAGAATATAGCATTTCGCTGAATAACGTTTTAAATACGGTATGAGACCATAACGTTAAAGGAACAGAACGATATTTTCATACCGTTATAGCTACATAACTATATGCAATAATATTGGAACATTTCGTTACAAATTATAACATATTGGTGTCAATATATTTAAATACGGTATAAGATCTAACGGTTCAAATAACTTAAAGATTTCTGATCCGAATCAACGGCTTTTCGGACTGAGAGGAGGGTGTAAGATAAGTGTTGCGTGAGAGCCACCCTTACTTATGTTTTGTATGTAGCACACACACACACGGACATAGGGGCTGTCCAGGAGCAAGGGCTTCGGAAGCATAGGTCAAGGGGATCATTTGCCTCCCCCCTAGATTATTATATGCCGTTTTTTCTCTGCTTTTTAGTTTTTTTCCAATACGATAACCATATGTTGAAACAATCTTTGTCCTCCCCCTACCCCTGCATCGGAAAATTTTGTGCCGACGCCCATGTCCAGGAGTCGCTAGTCAGACAGAATGATAGGGGTATATTGAATAATATAAGGGTATATAAAGGGGTACATACAAAGCCATTGCTAAGGCTTTATTTAAGGAGGGGAGATAAACTGCCGAGTCAAATATCAGTTTTTACCAACTTATTAATTTTTTTATCAACTACTAGCTGAAGTACCCGTTCTTCGCACGGGAATGAATGGACTTTTTGATATTAATATTTGTTGTGATTACTATTTATTGTAATAAAGAGATATAGCAAAATGGATATCGCGTTATATTGTGTTCAATAATCATGCATACTGAATTTCAAGGCAATCGTTTTTACAGTGCAGAAGGCGATGAGGCGTAGCACAATCTAGTGCCGAGTTTTAGCAAAACGGATACGGCAAAAATATTCTTCGCATTCACATATCGATGTATACGAATTTTCATGACGATCGGCTGAATAGTCTTGAAGTTCATGTGTTGACGCGACATCTAGTGTCAAGTTATAGGAAAATGGATCGTGCCAAACTCTTCCCCGTGTTCAAGTATCTATGTATACCTATTTTCATAGCACTCATTCGCACAGTCCAGAAGTGATACACTGCAGGGCCATCTAGTGGTTAATTAAAGTAATGATTTGCTACAGCGCCGTCATGTGGCGAGTTATAGCAAAATGGATAACGCCAAAATATTCTCATTGTTCAAATAGCTATGTATACTGATTTTCATAGCCACCGTTTGAATGGT